>JAWQUT010000329.1:122269-139103 GCA_033807755.1 Ellobium chinense
AAGTGTCCGCCTTTGAGTCCCCTGGCAGAAGGTTTTTCATCCAGTACGTTTTGTGCTGCTCAAAAGGTACCCTCTTGTCAGTGACCTGATAGGGTCCAAGTCTAATCTCTGGTATAGACATAACTGTGTTGAAAAGGGATATTAAAACCTGATGTGGCTAAAATCCAACATTTAGACTCACCCTGTGACTTGCTCTGTCACTGTGTGTTCTACCTGAAGTCTTGCATTGACCTCTATGAAAAAATACTGGCCATGTTTGTCCAGAAGAAACTCTGTGGTTCCAGCATTCTCATAGCCAACATGCTTTGCAAGTCTCACAGCGTCACCAGTCATTTTGTCCCGTTGGCTTTGGTCGAAGTGTGGGGCTGGAGCAATTTCCACAACTTTCTGGTGTCGTCGTTGTACTGAACAGTCTCTCTCAAACAGATGAACTACATTGCCAACTTTGTCACCTGTTGAAATAAGACCCAAAAATTAGTGATCAAGTGGTCTTTTATCAACAAATCCATATTTGAGATCAAAATATTTAAGTGGTGCTAACTGCTTCTCGTAAAATGAGATACCGCTTCATTTGATAACACTAGGCCATTCTGTCACAAGCAAGCTACATCAGTTTCTTCACTGTGCCATACCAGAACTGCCTTCACTTTCTGCTGTCGGTCGGGGTAGTAAAACAATGAACAGAGAAATGAAACTAGAAAAAGTCAGATCTCATGACGAATTTCTAATAATGAAATGAACCTATGACATGATTCAAAGCATGCTGATCTGACTGTATCAAGAACCATTAAAACCTTTACAAATATGCTTCCTCCCTTCTTTATTAATGACAATTCTGTGCATGCTGCTGACATCTGAAGTGGACTGATGTGCATTTAATCTCGACTAGTATCTTTTATATACTATCTCACGATAATTACAGCACAAAATATTCCTTCAGCCTGGCAATTTTCTTTCACTACATGCCCATGTGCTGTAGCTGATTAGCTGCACTGTTCCTTATTTTACACAAGGTTATCAGAAAACTCAACACGATACTGACAATTCAAGTGACAAACTGTCACTTTCAAAAAAGTAGTATCTAACTGCTTCATTTGAAAACTTACCTAACAACTGGACTTCAATGTGACGAGGTCTCTCTATAAACTTTTCTATGAACAGAGCCCCATTCCCAAATGCTGCCAATGCTTCAGAGTAAGCTCTTTTGAAATTTTCTTCCACATCCTGAAAAACAGAGAGGACAGCGTCATGCTAGATATCATAAATAGAGTAGGTGAAATATATGGATCAGGGTTTTTTAGCATCAAATATGACAAATATTGTGTTGTTCTCTCTAGCATTTAGAAAGATATCTTGTTAGCCTAAGACTCTACTGAAGGAATTCTTGGAGCGTAAGGCCCAGTAAACAGCGAATTTGTGCATTAATGATGTTATCTCTTACTTTGTGAGATTTACATGAACTTTGTATTTGCTATTAAGGGTGCACTAAGCACTGATGCATTAATATGATTCTTACGATGGCAAGAGATCGTATCATTAATGTGCAGGCTCTCAATTATTGCTAATGTTAGCATAACAAATGCATATGCATTCAAATGCACTCAACCCCATTGCTATGTCATACTTTTCAAGTGCTGATGTCACCAACTTACAATGAGCTCATTATAGCTCTAAGTAGGCATAGGTAATACAGGGAATTTGAAATTTAGGCACATTGCATTTGACATGGGAATGCTACTTTTTGGAAATGCAAGTACATCCAAGGGTTGCTTGTAACAAAAGATAATGACATACATGAGCGCACTATGTAGCAGATACTGCCTTTCCTGTCTACATGAAGAATGTCATGAAGAATGTGCAGTCAGATCAAGAAACTTACCTCTATGTCTCTGACCACTCTCATGCCCCTGCCGCCTCCCCCGAAGGCAGCCTTGAAGATGACAGGCAGGCCAACCTGCTTGCAGAATTCAAATGCCTGCTCCTTTGTCTCAACAGGACCATCTGTGCCAGGAACAACTTGTACACCTGCCAAGTTCACAGTAAAAAGCTAATTAATAAGGGATTTATCCAAGATCTGGCTACATCATCTCCTTTTCGTGAGACTCCAATAAATGTATTAGTCCAATTTAGTACCTAGCAAGAGTTATGTACTAACATAGAAAGGTTTACAAATGGTGTGTTCCCTCAGCCACATCTATTCCTTATGTGTATTTGTTTAAATGACTTTTAGTTTAAAAAGGAATATATGTTCTATTTTCAATCTTTCAACAATTGTAACCAGAAAATTTGTAACCTTTTACAGGGTTGCCAGCAGCTGACCAAAAAATTATCTGAAAATTTTGCGACGGCCTGATATCCTCGTGAATTTATGTTATCATATATGCCCACTTTCCCCTTGTATTTGAAGTATTTCTTATTTAATTTATAAAGTAATGAGGCACAAAAATATGAAGAAAACAAAAAAGAAATAACATTAAGTCATTAACAACACATTGCTTACCTTTACAAGGGAGCTGTTCCATTCCTGTTCTTAAAAATACAGCCTTGGATATATTACACTATTTACAGCCTATAAAAATCGGCAATCTCCAATAGGAAAAAAATATCGGATTTCTGATAATTATCGGCAAAACGGCAACCCTGCTTTTACCATTCCAGTGTTCAAATTACTTCAGTATGACTGACAAATTACTTAACTTCCAATTGAAACTATCCTCAACAGAAAAACAGTGCAAGGTGCAAGGTAAATCATCCACTAGTAACATCAGTATTCAGTTGATGATCTTTCTCTTTCATTTCATCCACCTCCACAAATCCCCAATTTACATGCTGCTGCTTCTTCTAAGAATGCCTCATCTTCTGTGCATGACTACTTTTCTTCTGTGCACCCTACCTGCCTCGATGGCTGATTGTCTTGCTTCCACTTTGTCTCCCATCTTGTGAACAACTTCTGGTGGAGGTCCAATAAATATGATCCCTGCATCAAGGCAAGCTCTTGCAAAGTCTGCTCTTTCAGACAAGAAACCATAGCCAGGATGGATTGCGTCAACATGATTTTCCTGGAGGATAGAAAATCCATTGGGAACAATTTCAATTTTTCTGCTCTAACATTAACTCAAGATACCACTCTTAAAAGTAAATGTACAGATAAAAACACAATATTTTCCAATGAACTATATCCTTTTTATAGGCCACTCTAAGAATTTTGTTCTTGAAATTAGCATGCATCAGCTGCAGCTAATATAAATAGCATGCCTGCAATATATAGGTATATACATATAACATAAGACCAGTAGGGCAATATAACATAAGACCAGCAGGGCAAACAATGCTGTGACCCAGTGAATATCAAGAACTACTATGAGGCTTCTAAAGGTCCACGCAGATCATTTTTATGACAAAAGAATCACATGCATACATGTCAGTTTTCACAATCACAAGGGCTTTTAACTATTCAGTATTAACAGATAATCTCTGTTTGCCACTAGATCTTACAAAACCATACAAAAAACATGAAGTGTCATCATCCAATTCAAATTGGATTCATGAGGCCATTTTAAATGTTCTTTATTTAAAAAAAAATAGTGCAAAAGCACTTTACCAAAAAAGCATTACATACTTCAATTGTCATGACTTTCTATGGAAAATTTCTCCCGTGAACTTAATGGTAGTACTGTGCGCATATCGAAAAAATATTATAATCATACACTCACTTGGGTGCAATATCCCAATAAACCTCAGAATCCATCAGCTGGAGAAGCAAAAAACTGTCTCATTTTCATGAAATTAAACTTAGCAAAGCGAATCTTTGCAAATACGATCTTTTGGTCAATGCCGGGTGATGAGCTGCATTATTTGCATGTAAAAAAGTAAGAGTTTATCACTTTTTGTCACTTACATTGCCTGGTGTGAAGTCTGACACTGGCTTGTATCAAGAAAGAACACTAGCTTTCTGATTAGTGACATTTTGTGAAGTGTACACAATATTCAGATATGTACTTTTACTGATGAATTACAAATGAAATATTTGGCATTTTCCTATTGTACTGTGAAACTATCATGGCTAGAGGTCTGAGTTTTGACACAATGTGTGTGATCTTATTGGCAGTCTAGAAGCATTAAAACCTGATTTTCAGCCAAGCTGGTGTTTACTAGGAATTCGCATCCAAGTGGTGATATATTGACGAACATATCATTTGAACACAGGAAGGACAGGTACTGCACCACACAACATGACAGACCTGAGCTATGGTGATAATCTCTGGAATATTTAAGTAAGCAGCTACGGGTGGCAAGCCTTTGCCAATCAGGTACGATTCATCCGCTTTCTGCCTATGCATTTGATTGACATCCTGCTCAGAGTAGATAGCCACTGTCCTTATGTTCATTTCTGTGCAAGCTCGGAACACACGAATGGCAATTTCACCTGTTTGGAAGCAGATTATTCTAGAATGAATGGAGAATCACGATGATCACAAACAACATAGGATGTCACTATTGTCAGTAAGGTCAAGTAATCTATCTGTGGCATTCATACACCTTTGGTTTCTTGATTAAGTGGTTTAGATTGTATGTAAACCTGTGCTGTGAATCTGCTCATACTGTGTCACATAGAAATGAAAAATTTGACGGATGCTATTGATACTCAAGTGAGCCAAAATACTGCGTGTATAAATGTGGATTATATTTTTTTCCCTCTAACAATATATCGAAAAATCTCTTGATATGCCATGACTTGTACCATGGATACAATACACCCACACTTTTTATGAATAATCCCAGAACTCTACATAACTTTTGAGTAAATGAATTCAAGAGCAGAGAGAAATCTAGTTTTAGTCATTTCAGAGATTTTTCATAGAGGACAGGATGTGCTAATGGGAAATAACTAGATATCTGCCAACTGACAAGACACAAGAAGGTGGGACACTATATTTGATCTCATTCTTTTTATGGAATAATGCTTAACTCCTATTTATTCAATGCAAACTTTGGGCAAGACTGCCATTCCTCCAAAGAAAGTGCATCAAACACATTGAAGCTTTGCATATTATGGCCAAAATTACCACATCCTTGACAGCATCATGACCAGCATCTCTGATCAGCAGAAATCATCTGAACCGTGCATGAGCACCACAATCCACTACCACCAACAACTGCAACTATCTACTTACCTCTATTAGCCACCATCAGCTTTTTGATGGGCTGTATGTCAGGTCTGGGGCTGACCTGTGTGGACTCCATTCTGATATCTGGCAATGTCCGAGACAAACTTCCTCCTTGAAGGCAAGTGGCCGTTGTGGCCCTGGCCATGGTACAGCTGGCCACATTGTGAAGGCTGCGAACCCGAGTCTGCAGCCGCAGCATTATGAGTTAAACTGGAACTAAATCACCGTCAAGGCAAGATCTGAGTGTCACTGCCTACCTCTGTTCACTGTGCCAGTTCCTTATAAGACAATGAACCTGAGGAAGAAAAATGAAGGGATACAAATAAAATGCCTGTAATGTTTGACAGTTCAGCAGATGCCACTTCAGCCTCTTCAGGTAGAACTGAGAAGATCAACTATTGCAAACAAATGTGCTGCCATCCTTCGTAGCTGAACTTGTTTGTACCCTTCCTCTGGCTCCTTTTATTAAAGGGCCATTGAAAAATAAGCTCATTACTGACAGTGGGGTCCAACAAATTCTTAATCAGGATATTTCTATTGACTAAACACAGCAAGAAAATATTATAAGTACCTTATTTCCAGGCTCTGACAAGAAATCAATATCACTGACAACTTGAAAATAAACAGGGGGTCTAAAATTTGCTACTAATTACCTCCTTCCACTTTGCCTAACACTCTCTAACACAGACTATGTACCAAGCAACAGACAGCCAAAGCACCTTAAAAAAACATACATCAATGAATCTTCCATCTCTTAGCAAAGGAGCAAAAGAAGCCAACCAATTACAGTAATGCACAAAGACTGCCTCAGGGCAGATTAATTTCCTCCTTCTGCTATTTCTATCTGAGGGAAGGATGTGTGAGACATTCTGAAAAGAACAGGAGGAAACAGAGGCAGGAGTTGCTGCTCTTTAGACAAGTTTACCACAGACTGATCAATAGAGAAACAGTGGATTTTATTCAGAGGTCACATGTTGCTATTAGTTTGATTTCTTTTTTTTTGGCCTGGCTGGCCCCTCTGATAGATCCATGGCTGGACGTGTGGGTGAATGAATGGATGGATGGACAGATGGTATGATGAAAGGACAAGGAGGTGAAGGAAAAATGACACAAGCCCACAAACACTGTTACAGTGAATAGAAAATCTGCCTCAGCTTTCAGCAACAACAAAGAAAACAAAAAGCTCCACAACAGAAGATGGGTAAACTGGGATATCATTCATTCCAAGTTTCCATAATTAGCTAAAACAGACAGATGAAAATACAGGCAACTACTTACCCTTCATGCATGTACATGGAAGACTTTATGGAACATGAAGCAAGGACCATTTACTTAGTAAGTGCTGTGAAATAAGCATGAGCCATGACTAATTAATATCTAGTCACAGTAGAAATGGTGGCTCCAGCCTCAGACTAGACTAGTTCACTGGAGTTAAATCCTGAAACTAACCAGGCTGGCTGGCTAGCTGGACTAGCCCTAAACGTATCTTATCTTAGACAGCTGAATTGAACAGTAACCCAATACAGTCCACTCTGCTTAATCCCAACTTTTCAGGAGCATGGAAAATGTTGTGATTAAAAGAAGTTGCTATAATTCAGTGATTTTTTTTTCCAGAATTATGGGAAACAATTTGCGATAATGACAAAGCTGCCATTATCTGGACTGCAATTAAGCACTTCAGCAGAGTCAACTGTGCCTGGCAAAAACAAAACATTGTTAGCATGTGCTTATCATTCTTCCATTAACAAGATCACTTCATTCTGATGATGTTTTTTTTTTTCTTCTTCAAAGGCCCATGAATATCAAACACAACTTACATGTATAAAATACAGGCTCAATATTGTATTTGTTATGCCTGAATGAGGCTGGCATTTTTTGGTGGCTGAACTATGGAACAATGTCTAGTAAAACACACCGCAAGCATCTGGATTCATGCCGAACATAGCAATAACAAAATCGCTTATTAATATTCTAGAGGGGAGGATTTCCATGTGTAGTAACTGGCGATAAGGAGTTGCGCTAGCTTCGACTGATCCTCCTGTCTCGATGTTAGAGTGTTAGGGTTAAGGGTAGGGTTAGGTTTAGGGTTAGCTTTTGNGGGGGGGGGGGGGTAGGGTTAGGGCTAAGGTTGTATTAGTACATTATTCGGAAATAAGGTACTGACCGTAGCTGTAGGAGTTACCACTTATGGAAATCCTTTTATAGCACTTCTGTGACAAGTGTTTCATGACTCCTTTTACCATTGTTCATATTCAATTAATTCGACCCTATTATCATTTCATTAATTCATTCAGAATCCTAACAAGGTTGGAAACAGCATATGTTCGTGGGCTGGTGGTAATGACTGATGAAACCTCTAGTCTATACCTGTCATCAGCCCACGAGTTCTGAACAATTCCACTCACAAAAGTTTAACCGTGCCACTCACTTGACGACTCAAATTCGATACGCTGGATCAGCCTTTTCCTCGCAAAAAGACCGTGTCTGCCAAACTCGCAGTTTCACAGGGGAAGCAAAAACTTTTCACGTTACCCCTCACTTCCTCAATGGCGCATAGAGTTTCATCGAAACTCTAAAAACCACGAGACAACAACCCAGCTGAAGGGTGAGAAAAATTTATGCTCTACACAAGGGTGCCAAAAGGTGAATCTGATCTAATCTGATTTAGACGGTCTTTTTTCCCGTATACTGTCAACAGGCAATCGTGAACCGCGAGTGAATTTTTCCACACCATTATAGGCCTATCGCTACGTAATGGAATAAGAGAAAACGAGCTGACAAAGCTATCTCCGCTACTCGGATACGTCCGGGTCCCATAATTATTCTGGCCCCATTGCACTTAGGACACCGATATCGGAAAAAAGCCCCCACAATAAAGCCTAGCCTCCACGTGGGTCTACAGTGCTCCAAGTTTGAAGTTGATAACGTGAATATATTACTGCACTCGTGTACCATGTTATTTATGACAGTTGAATTATCTCTGAGTGGAATGGGCCAAGGTAAGAAATAACGAGGCCAGACAGTGTAGGACAAGCGTGGACGATTAACCTAAACTACCAGGTAATAATATCAAAAGGAATACAATACGAAATATTAAATATAAAATCTGCTACTCGGCGATAAATACCGTCCCTCCCGGCTCCGCACCTCACCCGCTCCACCGCCACCCCCCCCTTCCACCCCACCCCTCGCCACAGGTTTAAAAGCTCGAAGAAAAATGTCTGAAAGAACAGTCGGCTAAATCGGTTGTCACGCACACTCACATGCAAAAAGTCGAGCTTCTGAGTTAGGCGGGGATGGGGAGAGAGAGAGAGAGAGAGAGAGAGAGAGAGAGAGAGAGAGAGAGAGAGAGAGAGAGAGACNGAGAGAGAGAGAGAGAGAGAGAGAGAGAGAGAGAGAGAGAGGTGACATGTGGTTCAATTATGCTTGCAGTCACAAGCGTCCTGTCTGTCAATCATTCGTGTCAAGTCTGGGGCTGTCAGCTGGGAGAAGTCTTCATTATTTCAATACAATGCCCGGACCCGCTTGAACAGCGAGAGAGAGAGAGAGAGAGAGAGAGAGAGAGAGAGAGAGAGAGAAACGAGGGGGACGCACACAAAAGAGAGAGAGAGAGAGAGAGAGAGAGAGAGAGAGAGAGAGAGAGANAGAGAGAGAGAGAGAGAGAGAGAGAGAGAGAAGAGGTGGAAAAAGAGCAAAAAGAAAAAGGGCGAGGAGAGAGCGAAAAAAAAAACCGAGGGGGACGCACACAACACAGAAGGAGAGAAAGAGAGAGAGAGAGAGAGAGAGAGAGAGAGAGAGAGAGAGAGAGACACACACACAGAGAGAGAGAGGGGAGGGAAGAACTGATGTTTAGGTTCAAATGTCTGAAATGTGTTTATGACCCATATAGGTAAAAAAAAAACAACGGCAAAACTGATTACAGGGTTGTGATCTTCATGAAAATCTGGGGTAAACCCATTTCTAGGTAACATAAGTGAATCAGACAGCATGGCAAAGTTTAGGATTTAGGATTAACCACAGGAAACAGGGTGGGGAAGTTAACTGACAGTGAGACGCTGACATTTTACAGGTTTTATTTTTATATGGGACATTAAATTTTAATGAAAGCCCACCCATCTGGAGTTTTATTTACCCTGCTCGAGCTCCGGAGGTAAGCTGTTTAATAATGTTTAATAATAATAATTTAATAAAACAGCATTAAACATTTCACTCATAATACACAAAAAACGATGAAAATAAAATATACATTATACATACATAACAAATAATTGCCAGTCGCCACGGTGAATCGCCATGCTCCTTCCAGCTGTAGAACCAGGTACACAGTAACACTCGAGTGAAGTGGAGAGAATGGAGCAAAATGTCTTTCCAAAGGATACTACAACACAATCCTGCCGACTCGGACCCGAATCCACAAACATTAGACTTGAGAGGCTTCAGATTATGAGAACAACTTTCATTCCGCACGACCATGGTGCACGCAAAACATCCATTAACGGTTGCACAACTTTAGATGCCGGGATATTGGTCAGGAAAAAAGAGCAGAAAATAAAATGATAGTCTCGTGGCAAAGACACTTTATAGTCTATGCGATATGATTCGTGTAGTGGAGAGCAGAGGTTCAGGATTGTGAAAAGATAAACATTACACACCACAATGAAAAGTAAGTAAACGGCGAGAGCATACTTGTTTATCTGTAAACGGAAACAACGTCACGCACTCTGGACAGGCATAAAAGTACAGTATGCATGCACGCACACACACGCGGCACACACGCGCGGCGCACACACACAAACGTGCTTAAATCATTACGATGAAAAAAAAAATGCAACAAGGAAAGCTAACCTGTCATGAGGCGATGACTCCCATCAAAACTTAAAAATCAATACTGGAGTTGCACGTTTAAATATCCGGGCAAAGGAAAACATAAACAACCAGTATCATGCTTGCTTGTATGTATATATGTAGTCAAACAGCTATCATGTACATTAAAATGAAAAACACTAAAAAGTTATACGTAGTACAACCGACAAAAAAAAAACAACGGAAAACAAGCTCCTTAATCAAATTGGGTCACGATAAAGACTCTGAGTTAGATCCTCTTTCCTCGTCTACTCCAATAATAGCTGAAGACGCAATGCAGTAAACAACACTAACCCATTTCGGTGCACTTGTGTACTCTGGGCTAAAATGCACATTACGTTTATGTATAGAGGTAGCGATCTTGCAGTCAATGAACTTCAGCTTACATAATATAGCTACATTTCTGTGTGCCTTGGTCTAGCGAAGAGGGGTAGATGCGGAATAAGTGCAGAAAGTGCAGACAGGTGATTTGTCTGCGTATCTTGAGCGGGTGAGCGCATATAGGCGAAATGAGTGCGCACCGGTGTAAACCTGTCGAATCAGTAATACTGATCGGCCTCTTGCAACAAAACTAAATGCAATCTTCTGATCTCCCCCTCCCCCCCCNACCCCATCCCGACCACACACACATACACATACACGCGCGTGCATACATTTACGCACACACATATAAAACAGAAAGGTCGCGGACTGCCCCTATCTCACATTTTCGCAACAATCGTAAAAACATTCAGACGGACAACTAGATAAACTGTGATCTACACTATCTCCCAAAACCACGATTCACACTCTCTTTAAGACGATATCTCTCATGCTCATAATGTTTTTATAAACTGTAATAAATATATGGGGCAGACTACAATAAACTCTGGCTGATTTATAATAGTGCACTGTTTCTCTAAACTCCGTATTGTGTGTCACATTATAATTTTGCATTGTAAAAATGTGTACATACTTACTGACAGTTTCAAGATAAAACGCATCCTATGAAAAACCCATCTGTCATTATCAACAATAATACTAGAGAGGGAGAGATTTCAACCTTAAATTAACATGTCAGACTTGAACGTTTCTTGATGTCAGGTTAAATGTCTCGTCTGATATTCAAGCACTCTAAATGTCTTGTATTTTCATAACCAGTCTCGTGCTGCACGGGTCAATAATATACTTCTCTACAAAAGTACAAGTCTGTGGACATGCGAGTTCATCTATACACATAAAAAGTGGTCGGTACGTGCATACGTCATCACGGCGGTCAGAAGCCTTGCACCTCTACGTGCAAATAATTCTAGTCGTAAAGACGAACGGGAATTCAAAGATTAGAGGCGTGCGTCCGACAGCAAACGTCCAAGAGTTATACTGAAAGGAGGTTATTTATAAACAAAATGGAGGATTTGGTGATGACGTCACACGCACATATCACTGGAGTGACCGTATTTCCACACTGCCGCCATAACATTAATAGCAAGTTTAACAAATTTATTGGGATAAACCCAGACCACAGCTGTGGCACATGGTCAAAAATACAATATTCAACGGGACAATGCATGAACATTCAAAGCACGTACCATATTTACACACGTTCACAACCTACTCGTACATTCACATAATATTATCATGCTCACAACACACTCGTACATTTTACATTTAGCAATAATACATACCACATTTATTTACATTCACGATCATTCAATCCTTATGCTTATTACTGGTGAGCACAATTAGTTCTAGTTCCTTAAAAAGGAACATGGCCTCTCACTGCATTTGTAATCTCCTATTATCGATATGGTCCCCGGATATGATGCCCCTGAAGTTTTGTCTTCGACTTTTTTTCTCAAATGCCACCTGAAATACGGTGTATATATATATGGCTTCATTGTCTTAAGATCCATTGCCGCTGTCTTGTCAGTATCATTACAGTCTAAACAGAAACAGACTGCACGTTACAACTACCAACAATAGTACAAAAGGATGCCACAACTTTCAAATTATATGCCATGCCCTCACAAGCATGGATTCATACTGGCAAGCGTGACGTCATAAGAATGACTTTAAGTTTCTTTTTAACCTCTTTGTTTGGTCTTTCAAACTTCGCCTACGGGAAGTTACACAGTACTGTCACTTCTGCTTGATCCTTTAACGTTTTACAGCCTATTATAGTAATCAATGATTATGAGACATTGTTCCTAATAAATCACTGTGACTTGCTTATCCTAATCTCTCCCGACCTTCTCTCTCCATTAAAAAAAAAAAAATCCAATTTCCTCGTTAAATTCCAGAACCCATTTCTCAAGGCAAAACCACATTGTACTTTGGCCTCACCATAACTATTCAGTCAAGTTCAGTGTTCTCCCTACGTGACTGTTAAACGTCAACATGTCTTGGATGGTAAAAAGTTGTCATCCCACGCATTTGCCGACATCCTCTTGATGATAACCGGGTTAAGTCTGTACCAAAGTTGCTAAGCTGTCCATTCACCTGATGGGACATTTAACTCTGCTGATAACAGCTGAGTGACGCATTTCTTTTATGCATCAGTTTATCAATTATTTTCCTCACCTATTTCCAAAGTTATCCGCGAATGTGTAACAGTGGTGGAAAAATCTTGGGGAGAATAACGTGTCTCGGATATCTGAACTTTGATCGCAGACTGGTTGGCTACCCTGATGACAAATTTTGTGCTGTTGTGTTAACGTATATATAGTGACGGATTTAAGAAAACTGCGCAGGAGCTTCCTTGGGCAAATATCCAAAAGATATCGATGAATACAAAGTTCAACCTATCTGTCAACATCTTGAAATAATAGACCTTTAAGAAGACATCACGACGCGAAAGAGCTTTAAGAATGTTTGGTTGTTACTTCTGAGCGGCCTTTCCGCCAAACAAAAAACCCACTGATCTGGCCAAACTGAAATTCTATTTCTAGAAGACGTGTCCGAATGGCCAGAGACTTAATGGAACTTAATCACGAATTTTTACTCTCTTTAATATTTCTTACTGGTAAAAATACAACTGCTAGTCCCGTGAGTTGCCATGAATAGATAAGACTAGAGATATGAGCTAAAACACTTTACGCGCATTATTCATCAGTAGATTTCTTAGCCCTATTGAAACTTACAAGACCAACAAACAAAAAAGAAAAAGGGAGGATTTGCGGGAGACGGGGGAAGGGGAGGGAGGGAGGGAGTGGAGGCGGCGGAAGAACGAATGAGTGGGTACTTTGGTGGCGATAAGTGTGTGTGTACATGAGTGCTCCTTCAGTTGCGTGTGTCTGCAACTTTGTGAATGTGTGAGACGAAATTAAGGAAGTACGTAAGAAGGAAAGAAGAATGAATAAAGCAAGACAAGAAGAAAAGACTTCAATCGGGACACAGCTCTATGCAAGTCACATGCCTACTGAAAAGCTCGAAATGCATTTTAAAATTCACAATGCTGATAGCCTGTCATTCTATAATGAAGATAATAATATTATAATGTTGGCTGGGTGGATTTTTTATTTTTGATATAAGAATGGATGGGAAGTTGATTTGATAAGGATTTGAAAGATAAGGTCGAATCCGAAAACAAGTACGAAATTAAAACGTAAGGAACCGTGAGCACAGTAAAATATACAACAAACAGACAAATACAGCGAACGAAGAGAGAGGAAGATACATGTCATCACGTTCATTCCACATCGACTAAGTCATTTCTTTGGATAATTGAGTAGTTGTGTTTTTTTTTAAATATTACTATGATCTTCCATTTATCTTCTTTTCCCTATTAAAACAAATATAGAATTTTGACTCGCTATTATATCCAACTTTAAAGCTAATCATGTGTCTCTCTGTTTTGCTTTGAGCAACAGTTTGAGAGCGCTGAATTTCTCAAAACCTCAAAAAAATGATTTAGGTGATGGTGGAATGCGCGTGACGATAGAGAGATAATAGGGCTACAGCCGGCAGACTGAGCGAATTTCGCAATGGTGCGGACCACCAGGGAAACAGTATCCTTTGAAGGCACTAGTATGCTAACATATTGGCATGCATTATACAGTATCACCATTACCACAATTATCACAAATCAATAGTGAATACATATCAGATGGAAAATTATGCTGACAAGCTATCAACTAAATTATGTCCACATTCAAGCCACAAAAGCAGTGCCACCGTGTTTTAACAAAATGTGGCTGCCAGTGACAAGGAATAACGCAGCAAGCTGAACATTTTCTACAAGACTAACAATTTTACCGAAAGATGTTCATACGTCACGGATAGGCTCACCTTCCTAGCAATAGAACATAGACAAAAATATACATGTATCACTGAAAACTCCTTCAGTCTGTGATCTTAATTAAATGCACCAAGCAGCTCTTACTTCTTCAATTTGTGATGTGATAGACATTAAAATTTTCCAAACAAAACTTCCTGCGGATTAATAAAAAAAAATATGGTCACCTAACTACCTTCCGTTCATATTTGCTTCTTGAAACCAACCCAATCAACCACATAATTCTTTTTCATCATGTAGGTCCCAGGATGCATTCCACTAGATCTGTGCTCATGGAAAAAGAAAATGTCTGAGTCCTTTTTGGTTTGTTTAGCCAGTTGATGAAACATATAATGGATATTAGATTTAACTGCGCGGCTCACTTAACAGACTTCAAACATTTTATTGATATTTACAGGGGCGAAAATAAAAAAAAAATGACCTGCAGCGGGTATGGTTCTTGGTTCCAAATGTCCTGTATGCCGACTGCATCACGTGAGCAACTGCGCCATGATAATTCAAGGAAAACTTTATACCACTTGACCAGTATGCGCAATCTCAAGTTGAAAGACTCACCTGGTGAACTGACACATCAGTGGAAATATTTTTTCATCTTCCGCCAAGTCACCACAAAGCCCATGGAATTTTGGTTACAAATGAACAGTATGTGCTTGCATGCAAAATATCTTTCCCATCGGAACATTCCCCAGCGAGTTGTATGTGTATGTCTTCTTTATCATTCTCTTCCTTCGCGTTTTGCCTTAGTAATAACGTGGCTAACGACAAGAGTGCTGACATAATAATTTGACTCCGTGACACCCATGCACACACAGACACAAATCGGATCAAAGGACTGTCGTTCCTCTTATTCTTCACCCCTTACACTAACCTCGGAATGATTATTCTCTAGCGGTCCCAAGTGTTTCTGGTCTCTTCGTGTGTCGATCAAGAAGGAAAAATAGGAGAGGCAAACTCCCCATTGATTTTCCTGAAGAGGAAACTGTCGCCACACTAGGATGCTAAGCACAATCGACCAATATCTCATACATAGGGGGCAGAATTTAAAATAAAGAAAAAGCTTGTCTGGTCTGGGTATTGGTCTAAATGAGTGAACAATACCATCTGGCTTGAACCCAGCCTTAAACTTCTGATGTTCATGTATTATTATACAGTAAGTAACCACAATTAGGCCAAACCCGACTATTCGCCTTGAAAACCTGGGCTTTTTCTCTCTCCCACCCCCTTATTTTTTCTCCACCCATAAGCAGATATCTAACCTTCATGGCTGACCACACATGAACGCACACATGTTACCAGAATTTGCAATTGCACGAGATGTGTGCAGTGACAGGGTACAAGATAAAGAAGGAAAGTGGTTATGACACTGTGACTCGGGAGTATAGTAGGAAAGCACATGAACAAAAGTGCACCTTCAGCGGCAATGGTGTCAGGGACGCATCAGAAGCTTAAATCTCCCTCTCCTTCCAAAGCACTTCAGTAGCTGACATCTCTCTGTATTTAGAACCCTTCAACATCAACTTGTTATTCTGTAACCTTTTGATAACGTCATAATTCGATGCGTTGTCATTTTATATGTTCTGAAGTGTGTCTCTGTGACAGTGACCTAAGTCATAGTGATAATCCCATAAGAAATCACACTCTGGCATTCAAGATAGAAGAGCTGGTGTCTAGCCTTGAAAAGGACGAAACATTAGGAGTTCAGTGTGTATGTTGCGAATGTTAAAAAAATACCTTGACACTTTTAAAATCGTAGGAGTGTAGACCTGGTGGTCGCTGTCTGGGAAAAACTGATAGGAAAATTTTACCAAGCAGATTAGTTTTACAACCGGAAAGGCAAGGCAAAGGCGTGGTAAAACCCTAATTCAAACGAATGAACAAACAAATTACATGGTCTCGTCCCTATTAAGTAACCACTTTTGATATCCTAAGGACTGTCTTATCAAAAGACAACGACTATAGTAACATCAGGTAACATGCGACATCAGTCTCAGCTAGAAAACGATGTGACGATCTAAACTAATAACAGGTGGTCAAACACACACCAAATGGAACTGCATTCTACAGAACACGCAGAGACCATGTACAGGCAGAACCATCCAAGGACCGAGAAGCACAGAAGTGGCGTCATTTTTGATAAAGGGCATGGACATACTTCTAAGGTGTCCTCGAAAGTAGAACTGACACCGGACTGCAATACAGTAGTAATGGTGAGCTGCGTACCGCTCGGTATTTATCTACAGCGCGAAAATGAGAAGATTCAGAGTGGCTGGACCACCAGCACATAATATACAGTAATAAGAAAACTGAAAAGCAGTGGCTAAATCATTCGCACTGCCCTTTGGGTAAAATGCTGGTGGTGTCAAATCAGAATCACTGAACAGCATAAACAGGCATAATAATTTTCAAAATCATTTCAGTTCCAATTCTTTCTATTAGTATCTTGCCAACGAAACTTTCAACTCTGGGTTTAAGTCGCATGCCATGGGTCGATTTGTGAGAATAAAAGCGAAAAGACTGCATCACCCCCCCC
>JAWQUT010000329.1:139108-167831 GCA_033807755.1 Ellobium chinense
CCCCCCTCCACACACACACACACATCGACATTTCTGGTCCAGATTCGTTACGGTAGATGATAAACAGGACATAATGCTGATTAATTATCACGGTCTGCAATTCAATGCAAAACCATAGACACTAGCCTTTGGCAAAACAAAGAGCACGTTACTTTTATCTCAGGGCAGCTTACTCCGGTTGATCCTGGTCTCGCGGACATCCTGAGGGATCTTGATTCTTGAGCCTTCATTTCACAGAGATAAATTGACTACATGGACCTATGCATAATCGTACTGCCCTGTTTACTGATGTCGAATCATACTCGTCTACTAAGCAGTACTTTTAATAACCTTCCTTTATCGGGTCTTGAGAAACACGCAGGCGTAGCAGTAATCCGCTTGAATCATTGCACCGAAATGTATATTTGAGGTCAACGAACGATTTCGAGGCCGTTCAGTATTACCTGAAAGAATCCAGCCAAATAAAACTGAAATGAATGGGACAAAGTCCAAAAATCTAAATACAAAGTGTATAATATTTACATTCTAGTTTATCGTTCGTCTTGGGCCAAACTGTGAATTGTTTATCCCTGTCTCAGAATCTCAATCTTCAGCACTTAAAAATGCCATGTACTATGCAAAGTAAAGACACTATAAAAAAAAAAAAAAAGGAGGCATTATTATAGAGGGTAAACTGTTTACTGGGACAAGAAACAGTAATAGTATTTTAACTCGTGGCATCATGTGCAAATCTGACGTCCGCCCACTCCCCCTGCAGTACAGGCGAGGGAAGAATGAGAGAGAGAGAAAGAAAGAGAGAGAGAGAGAGAGAAAGAGAGAGAGAGAAAGAGAGAGAGAGAGAAAGAGAGAGAGAGAGAGAGAGAGAGAGAGAGAGAGAGAGAATGTAAATTCCACATCACGGATGCTCACCTTATGTAACGCACAAATCGCGAAAGGAGACTGTCGGTAAACAAGAAATCTGGCTAAGGATTCCCAATTCCCCTTACCTGACAGCTTACAGAAATCTAGTGCGAGCGCCCTCAATAATGAGGGGGCGTGGCATATAAATGCTATAATGCAATATTTGCTACAAGATTAATCCGCCACTGACTGTAATGGTCTGCCAACTTTGCAAAGATTATGATGAACAGCTATAGTGGAGACAGTCTACTGTCCAAATTAATGCTGGCAAAGCTTAATTACGTACTAAGTTTAGCACCACTGTCACTGAGTTTTCATCTTCTGTCCTGTCCTTCCTGATCTCTTCAACATTTTTTTCTTGTCTTCTTCGTGGACTTCTCTATTTGTCTCTTCCCCTCCAACAGTAACACTACGATGTCAGTTCAGCAAGCTCCACCCCCAACTTACAAACTTTGTGGACGACTCCATAGAGAACACCAGTATTCTAATTATGGAATCTAATAATAAAAGCATTACAAATGGGACTTTGTCAATGCCATTCTAGCGACGATCCTCATCTTTACACCCTACACACAACTTTGAAAACTGCAGACGATCATGCCATTGAGTGAACTAGTAAAGTAAAAACCATACTGCCAAATGTGTCCCCTCGCCATCTGCTAACGTGCAACTAGATCTAGACCCTATTACTTTTTGCAGTCACGCTTCCATGGGTCTCTTAATAACGGTGGCTACCCTTCATCCCACTTCACCATGAAAAATTAATCGCCCACAAATAATCCGTCTTCTCGTTTTTAACAAATTTCTCCCAGTCTTTGCAACAGAAAAAAAACTCATACACGAAAGAAAAGAAAAGAAACGGTTCAGGCCCTTTGCACATGTCCTCCATCTGTTCTTTTCAACATATCTTGTTTCATAACTGAATATGATCACTAAAAATAATGACAATGTAGGCAAAGTATGACACACAGGCATCAGACAGGTGAAAAAACAAGGTGGGTTACCATTATTTCATGATCTCTAGTCACAAAAGGCTTAATCCTATCAAAGACTACAAAGTCACTTCAGAGTCATTAGTCCTGTCATCTCAAAGTAGTCAAAGATAGCCAATTACCATAGGAATAAGCATAACCCTATCATACGACAACGAATTTCCTGGGAGGCAAAAAGCCCTTAATCAGTCTTTGCACTGAATAGTAATGTTTATTCAATCTGAGCCTACACAGTGACATTTTAAAAATTAGCTTATATACAACATTATCAATTTTTGCATAAGCGCATTTTGAAAAAGAAATAAAAACTGAAATCCAAGTTTGTTTCCTATGCCTGAATGGGACAACTTCTGGTGAATCCTGACCACCTCTGGCAATTTTTTTTTTTTCACATTCCAGCTTAATATCACATCATGCATATATTGTTTCCATCTCCATCTTCATCAGTCGTTAGTAAAGAAAGTAATCCTGTCTTATACTGTCTTATTTGGATTGAGGAAGCATTTTGTGGATGTTTGCATCTGCCATTTGTGCAGTGGGCAATTCATTGCTGTCACTGGAAGGGAGCATCGCGACCGTGTCACAGCGCCTCTCGCTGACAACTCCATCGAAACGGAAATAAGCTTAACAGCATCACTCGGCCAAATTAATTCCTCGAAACACAAAAACTGGAAGTGCTCCTTTCGGCCATATCACTGTGTGTTTTATCTTGTGCAACACATTTGCATCATTAGGTAGGACTATGTTTAATGAATTAGGAGCATTTTAATGCAGCAACGGGTATTGTTCATTGAAGTGATGGTTCAAACCCATTAAAACTGGATGAAAATTCTTCTAGACGTGATGAAATTAAGCACTGCTCCTCTGGCCGGCCTTTTGCTGAGTGCCATGAATTAAACATCCCCGAAAATGTTCAAAAACTCCTGAGAATTACGTGCCCTTCAAGATGATAAAATATGAAGTAGCGCTGAAACACAGTCCCTTCCTGTAAACATGGACAAAACTCAAACCTCTGACTCTATGCATCCTTGGAACAAAGAAATGCGACAGGCGCTGTGACGTTGTGCTGCCCATTGGGAAATGTCCTTGCTCTATACATCACTTGGGGCCTATTTGCGTTTAATCACGTGCAACTGATCCCTCTCCCTCCCTTTTTTAAACTGTACACCGAACACATGGCCTCATGGAAACAGTTTGGTGCGCAATGTCCTTGGTGCAACCATGAAACCACAAAAACGTGTTGATGCAACAGATAGACAAAAACCTGAACTTCTGACTGATTCAATCTGACCAGTGAAATTTTGCCATTACCGTGTTTTTATCTACCACTTCCATTAAAAAGCAAAGTTTAGGTCAGTACATGTATCTGCAATCAGCATTTCTTATTGCTACTGCTGGTTGCCTTTTCCCCTATCCTAGTTTCATATGAGTGCAACCAGTACCTGTATATGTCTGTGCTGATTTCGACCAAACTTTTGCACATAAAGTTGTGATCACAGTCATGATCTCTTGTGGAAACAACAACAATAACAACTAAAAACCAAATGATCCAGAACAATTGAAAAACGATGTGTGAGAAAAAAAATGAAAAGAAAGAATTAGTTGTACTCATATGCAGGTCGCACTGTAATGCATCTACTCTAGTGAAAGATACTTCCTTTGGGCAACTATGTTCACTTCAATTTGAAGAAATGGCTGCTCAAAAACTATGTTAAAGTTAAAGCAAAGCAAAATGCCTACCATAACATCATGCATTTTTTTTTTTTTGCTAGAATGCCATGGAAGCTTAACAAGCTTCCTTTTTTGAATAAGTTTGTCAGTAATGTAGAAGGATGCTCAAAAAAGGGAAGGGGTGGCCTCAGTTACCAGCTTTCAGCTCATTAGCATGTAGCAGAGTAAGAGACACAATGACAAATTATTATGGGCAGTACTTTACGATACCGAGCCATTATCCCAAGGACAGCAAGGTGAATGGGTTTTGCAGAAATGGGGCATCTTTCCATTCTCATGACCTCATTTGTAGCTTTTGGAGTGAATTTCTTGTGAAATAGTAGATTGGTTCATAAAATACTGACAACATGTAGGACTTTTTAAACGATGATCTTAAGTAGTTAGTTTAGCAATACAGGAACTAAAACATGAATGTATACCCTTAGTAATGTAGAAGGAGGCATTATTACTAAAAAGAAACCACAAAGACTGCTTCCCCTCCCGCTATTGTTCATTGTGTCCCATTAATTTGAAATCTGAGTACAAGTGACTCAATGGTCTCAATGAAAATGCTTCATTTGCTGATCACTGTAATCTGATTTGTACATTATGATGAGTCTCTTTTGTGAGCTCAAAACCCATTGCCCATAATGTTGCCACTTACAAACATAATCATTTTTTTAACTCTTCATTTTGTTGCATGGTGTGATGTTTGAAATGTGGAGAGGGGTCAGAGATCAGACTCTAGGTGAGAAAAACAAAACAATATTATCATGCAAAGTAAACACTGGGGCAAGTTGAAAGTGTATGACATCCTATGACAATTATAGGGCTGACAGCAGCCCCTCTACCTGTCTTTCTATCAGCCCTATACTGTAATTGCAGAAGATGCCAGGATGCTTGTTAAAAGATTAGAATACAGAACTTCCAGTTTTAATACCCAAACTTTTGTGAAACATACTGACAGAGATGCAGTCTGTCTACCAAGTGAAATGTGAAGTGTTAAGCTGCGGGTTTCTGCGGATGCAGATCTGTATGATAATGCATACATACCGATGAAGATAAAATACTGGCAAAAAACTCTGACTGAAAGTATGTGAAGTGTAATGTTTTAATCCATGAAAAGTTTGAAAGCGAAAAAAACAGACCAAAAATCTATTAAAATTTCAGTCCATTCACAAATTAACAAATTCTTTTTTAATGCATCTCTTTTTGTACCCAAAAGATTGTTTCAGAATTAACAAAAAAAGATGCTTTTGCATAATTATTACTCTCGTGTCTCAGGGTAAGGTCTTCTTCACAAAAATTATGAGATAAATAACCATGGATAATTTCTCAGACATGCATAGCTGTAAATAATGAAAACATTGAAGAAAATGTATTGGTAGAATTTGTTTTATAAAATAGACGATTCTGCTTTATAATGGCAGCAAACACAAAAGTAATAAAGAACGTGGAGGCATTTACACAGAAGGCAAAGAATCAAAGCCACTTATCATGCTGGGCAATAGGGTAGGATGTGAATATCTGGAGGTAAAATCTTGTTAACACAGTACTATTCTGTCATCTTGTTAACGTAAGTCATTAGGAACACAGTAATTAGGACACAATAGCAAACTTGTGCACTCTGTATTGCAGACAGATGTCAAATCAGTCCTTTGAAAGCAACATGTGGCCAACAGTATGCATGAGACAAGCTATCTTTGAAAACACCTAGTCTGCATTCATTAAGTGTCGTGGAGTTCATCACGAAAGGAAGGTGTCTAGAGGTAAGTTTAAAAAAAGGCACAGTTGATCTGCATTAATGTGTCTTAATGAATGTGTGGAATCTGTTGGTGAAGAACTGCAATTTGAGATAGTTTTCCTGAGATCACCACCCACAAAAGAACCAAATAAAAAAAAAAAAGCAATGTTCAGAACTGTGAGCAATTCTGCAGGCAACATGCACTGACTTACACAATCATGATAATGGCTGTACACACCATAAGACTACATTAGCCTACAGTCCATAAGAGAAAAGTCAGGCTTCCCATGTGAATACAGGACAACTTAAAGACAAAAAAAAAAAAACTCATTCTGACAGACCATGAATAATTTTGAATCCATTCATTCATCAGGAGAAGCGCTACTGAAGAAAACCTTGTTCATTTATTTGTGAACAGACCACAGACTGGGACTAATACAGTAATGATAGTCTAATAATAATAGGAAAAGTAAAGAATACAGGTGGAGGTAGGCGGGAGTATAATTTGTCTACCACAGTCTGTATTTTTTACACCAGACAACTAAATTCTCAAGTCGAAAAATGTTCATTTCATATGCAAAATTTTCACCAAAACAAGCTTTTACCAAATTTCACTAATCTAACTACGAATAAATTAGAGTGGTTGGTTCTATGACGTACATGCACGCGTGTTACGTAGACAGTATCTCACACTATGCTTACTTGTCACTCCGGTACCTCAACTTTGTGAGTGCCTATCCCCTGATATGAAGTGCTGATATCACTGCTGCTGGTCACTGCATAGATCATGCGTCGGTCCTTTAGTCAGTCCGTGCTTTCCCCCTAACGCCGTATCAGCATTCACTTGAATCAACAACAATGTTTTCGACCCCAAGAGGTTGAAGGCCGAACTTGGCCTCAAATGTACAGGCAGGTGACCTTATTCTCTAAGGGTCAAGGATGCACAACGTTCACATGTTGACCTCTGTGCCTAATTACGACATTAATTTGTAATTAGTTGGCTTTTAAGCCTTATAAAATACCTCTAATACAAATAGATGAGATGAGTCTAACATTTACGCTACAATACACAATGGTATCAAATTTTGCTAGGTCTAAGTTATTACGATAATGCTGCAAACCTACCAGCTTACCGGAAGTAAATCTACATTCAAAGCCAAAATGGACGCTTCTTGATTCTGAACGTCAGAACCAGAAGGCAGAGATTCTTTGCGGTGCATAATCAAATCTATAGGGGAAAAGTTGTGGATCTAAAGGTATGGAAAGTTTATTAGCCACTATCATATTTAATTAAAAATAGATTTAGTCTATCAGGGTTTTGGTCACGTGGGGGAAATTCAAACGTCATTTCGTGGAGCAGAACACTGGAAGTGTTGATGTTCGTCTTGTCATACGTGCACGTTTGCTCGATTGGGAAGTCACACAACTGCTTGATCGAAATGTTGTTTCCCAATAGAGCAGTAACTGCCCAATTGGGAGGTTTCCCTGGACCTGGTTAACTTTGTCTTTGGTCTCTATGGCATCGCGAAAGGGGCCGTCCATAGCTAAGGAAATACCATACTTTAGGCAAACCAAGATGGCTTCGATGGTGTGAAAAAGCAAGAAAATAATGCTTTGACTTGCAAGTGATGTTTCATTGTTTGCTATAAATTTATATCTTTGCCTCATTCATTTAGAATACACACCTCCACTGTGCCCTCCTTCGACACACAGCTGTTGATTATTTAAGTAGGTGTTCCACTAACTTATTTGAAACTTTAGGTGGTTGCCACCATGTTGCCATGCTTTCTTGGCTTTCTCTAACAACAGCACCGATTTAGTCGATATATCGATATAGTCCATGACCTGTCTATGACTAAATGAACTGTATCATTATCGTTGCGGTGCTGTCCTTCGACATTGCCATTTTCTTTTCCAGAGATGGAAAATTTGAAATAAGTGTGAACCCTTCCGCATTATGACTGGCATGCACTAACCAAAGACCTACCTTGATACTTCCTTTGCTCAAGACTGCCAAGAGAATACAAGAACGGCTCCTTTCACAGCACCACAGGGACCAGACAAATGTAGCCCAACTTCCTGAATGCAAGTCTGTGTAGATTAATAACTACTGTATTACCACCAACACAGGTTCGTTCAAGGAAGATCTTGAAACAGGCAACTGCTCGACATGTTAGATACCTGGACCAAAATCTAGGGCTAATAACCATAATTGGTTGAGTGAACAAAGCAAGCTTGCAGGGGCGAGACACTCCCAAATTTGCTGAATGAGAGGGAGGTTTTTTTGGTGTTTTTTATTCATGACTTAAAAGTAATGAAAATATGAGCAGATCTACAGTAGATGCGTTAGCATATGACCTGATATGTGTAATTAAATTGAGTTGTTTTTATTATCTATGTAAAAATAATTAGCTACTGTACTCATTACAAAATAGAAGTAATGGGTGCTTCTAGCGCAAGTACTCGGATAAACAACCCTGGATACAACTCTATATATATATAGCCTTTTGAAATTTTACAGTTTTTAGGTAATTTTGAAATTTGCTAACTGGAATCTGTTTTGCATGTCCCGCAGTACCTTAATTATTGCTAGGGACATATTTTTTATGACTTTGTTTGCACACTCGGTGACAAAGCCCTGCAGAGAAAAACTGTGATATTTTAAAGTCACTATTCTAATTCAAAGTGGACTTCTCTATGTTCACTATGCAGTTGATGAAGAAAACTGGTCCTCTCACTGAATGATTTAACTATTTTAACCAGTTTTTAAGAGGCCTATCCTAATCATTAATGACATCTTGTGACATCAGTACTTGATGCTGCTTTTTTAGTAATCTCTGGCTAAATTTGATATTTTTTGCACCGGATTCTTAATGCAGAAAGTTGAAAAAAAAATGAAAAGGCCACAGACAAGTCTGGTGGTAAAAAACTCAATCTGTCACAGATAAATTAATTTTGTAGTTGACTCCACTTATTCACAACTTTTTGAGACTTAGAAAGTTGCATCTAATTTAAGGGAAGATGATCTAGTGACTCAGTAGAAAATATAATGCTCTGTTTCTGGAAACCTTTGAGATTAAACAGAGGGGAAGATGGATTAAATGGAGTTAATTTTAATGTACTTTGAGCCCTGCGTTTTTATTTAATATCATCATAAGCCGGACATTACCTACACTCGCATTCATGATGTCGTTCATAAATTATTTCTCAACTTTCTGTTAGGCAGCAAGGTGTAAAAATGACCTCTGATGATCGCCGTCACCAAATGGAAGAAAAGACCTATGCTGTGTTTACTGCTGAGTCTATCAAAGCTATGGCTGAGTCGGCAGGGCATTCTTCCATACCCCATGACGCAGCTGTTACACTTGGAGAAGATGCCAGTTATCGGATGAGACAAGTCATAATGGTCAGTTTCTTTTCATAAGTGCAGAACTGGATTGTTTAAGAGAATAGTAGAAACTCAGGAAGCAAATAAACTAGAAATATGAAATGAAAAAAGCTGAAAAAAATTCCTCTGTAGCAAAACTATCAACCTGTATTAGCTTCTGGTGTCTCATGAAGTTAAGAATCGTAGTCAAGAAACCAGAACAGGAAAGTCACATTTTTTAATTTGTACAAAATAATATATATTATATAAAATTAATGGAAGTATTTTCCATATTATCTGTGTATTCAGCATTTAGACTGGAGATTCTTTCATAAAAAACATTAATGCCGGTTTCTCATTAGCATAGTAGAATCTCATACTATGACCGATGACGATAATGATCATAGTATGCATAGAATATTAAATCATTACCACAGCAATGATTAAAAACATCAACTCAGTAGCATGTTATTCATATTCACTCACACATTTCTGCTTCCTACATGTACACTTGCCCCTGGGATTGGCATTTATTGAAAACTTGCTCTGGAATGGCATGGGATGAAGAAGATGCAAGATTTGTGCGTGAGCCATCTCTTCAATTATTTTGAAATCAGAGCTGTTGACCCATTACAGTTTTGCGCATTTGACTTTCCAATCTGACCACTTCTTTGTGCCAGTTATATCTCCGATGTGTTGTGATCTAACCTTTTTTAAATGCATGCTATTGCTTTGTGCTTCTTTCAGCTTGCAACTCAGTACATGAAGCATTCCAAACGACGCAGAATGACCACTGAGGATTTTAATAGAGCAGTTAAAGAACTTGGTCTCATGGTGGGTGACCAATGTGTTTTCTTTATTACATTAAGAGGATAATTCGAGGGGTGCCAGGGCAAAGACTGCATCATTATATAATTATATAGGAGAGATAAGGTCTTTGTGCAGGCAGCCCTCGGATAGCTATCAGTTTTTGCACAAGCCTGCTACGTGCTAAGGTGTAATTATATCTGGACTTGGCAGCTACTTTTTGCAAATAAATGGCATTCTGTTCAGACAGCTTCTTACATGTACATTGGTATAATGCCAGATTATTGACAAGACACCTGAGTGTTATTGTGTTACCAGTAAAGAAATGAAAGTTTTGATTACCTGTCACAAATAATTACATATTCTAGCTTGCTGTCTTGGGGTTCTGAAAATGAACTAAGAGACTGGGTTACTTGCAGTTTTGAAGTATTGAGTCAGAGTGGTTAGTCCCTAACTCTTGCTGGCTGCTTAACTAGGTTTGACTGCTTTCTCATAAGCTTGTTGAGTATATGGCGGTGTTTAAATTTTGTCTCCATATAGTTGTGGAATGTACTAAAGAAAAGTATTTGTTGGTATACTTTGACAATACCTGTATAATTTGTTTTTGCGTCATCTATTGCAGCCGGTACATGGTCATGGCTCTCAGGAACCTGTGAATTTCAGACACTTTAAGGAAAATGATATGCACTGTATTGATGACCCAGAAGTTAATCTCAGTGACATTGCTCTTGGCAACTATGTCCCCAAGCAAATTGGGCTTCCATCAATTAAAGGTAGGGGTATAGCTTCATCAGAAATACCTTGCAGTCTTGACTTGAAATGAAAACTAACTGGGTAACCATCAGTTTCAGTTAGACTTGCGGTTTTGCACAGTATGCATAGCATCTCAACTTGAATGCAGGGCAAATTGATCAGCTGATGAACAAATTTAATGCTGCAAATGTTTCTTTCTTTCTTTTTATTTTTTGCTGCTGGCAAAAGTGCTTCTCCTATTAATGAAAACTGGAAATAAATTTGGGCAATATAATTCAATGCAGTTTTGTCTGAATTTTTTACATCTTAAGTATAAGCAAACTAAACTCATCTGTCATCTGATAGTTATGATGTCCAAAGTGGCCATTGGACTTTAACATGCAGTTTATCTGATGCACCAGTTTCTTGCAGCTTGTCTAATACATCAGTCTTTGAATAGCCTTACTTTTCTTTCCCTTATCAGCACACTGGTTGGCTGTTGAAGGAGTTATAAAGATCTCAGCTGGTGGAAGTTCAAGTTCTCAAGGTCTGTAGCATCTGTATTTAATAAATAAATCTGATCTGTTCAAACTGGTCACTTTGGGCAGTGCAGAAGGAAGGAAATTGAAAATCATATGTATCCACTGGGGTTGAAAGATAACATTGAATACAGTAGAATCTAATGTGAACTCAAATTCCAAGGGGCAAGTTTATAAACTTTCAAGTTTGTGAGATGTTTGTGTTTATAAATAAACAATTAATATAGGACATATACTATAGGATTCAAGACTTGACAACTCCATTGAATGTGCAGGTGTTTGGGATACATAATGTTAAGGGTGTGAAATCTTAATGTACATGATAGAAATATAATGTATGTGATACCTGCAACTAATATGTCTCTCACATATCTCAGTGCAAAGTTAAAAATGACAAAAGATATTCTTTTTTCATGTTCCAACAACAGGGAAAGGTGGACGGGAAATGTCAGCCACTCATTTGAGATACTACAACTGTATGACCAAATCCCTTTTAAGTGCAAATACCGAGGCAAAAAAGGTTTGTGCTCATGTTTCACTATGTTATAACTGTGTTAGAAATATTGCTAGAACCTCTCTGTTGTAGCCTCTACTCTCACATAGTTATTATAGTTGTGGATAAAAAATCAGAGGTTAAAAATGCATCACTAGTTTTATCACACAGCACAAAATCATAGTTTGGGGTTTATTGAGCTGGGTAGGTCAGTAGCTAAGCATCATCATTATATTATAATACAGTCGATTACACTTAAGTTGATGTTGTCGGGGGACTAGAAAAAAGATTAACATATCTGTACTTCAACTCAACCGTCGCTCACCTAGAGTGACTTTTCAGGGGACATAAGCGTGAAATCTAAATATTTTGTTTAGNCTAGTATGGAATGTATGTCCGACCTCTCAAAGAGTAAACGGCAGTCGAACTCAGACTAGAAACACAGTAATGGTACTGGTACCAATTTCTGATTTTTCCTGGATTTCACTGGACTGAGTCATAAAAATTAACCAATGAACTGTCTTCGGTAAAAGTAACAGCCAATCGAAACACTCGTGCGCCACTGGTGTGTGTGGATCAGTGGGGGGGAGAGGGGGGACTAAGACTCAGGGTTGATAGAGAGAGAGAGAGAGAGCAAGTTAGGGGTGGGGGGTTGAGGGTTGAGAGGAACGAACAGTGGCATGTGTGTAGAATGCGCCTCGTAGATTACTATGTACACGAAAAAGAATAGAGGCAACTAGCTTTGTCTACCAGCATGCTGCAGACCACGCATACAAAATTGACATCGCCTCGCTAATGGAAATGAACTTGCTAATGTTCAGCGCCCATGTCGGAGCGTCTAGTCTAGGTCCTGCCCATCTCAGTGCTAAATATCCATCGGAAAATTGAGAATGAGATCACCTCATCCTTTTCCCGTTAAAGAATTGGAATGAGATACAGGGAAGGATACGGAAGTCAGCACAGGTGTTGCGACGCTTAAGTTGAAGTCAATACAACTGTTTTATTTTTGTATAAAATATGATACATGGTGCCAGTTCCCCCCAAAAAGATCAACATAAGAGAAGTTCAACTCAAGTGAGTTCAACTTAAGTGAAGTCGACTGTATAAGTAAAAAAATACGGAGGGTTTTTATAGTAGCAAGTTGTGCAAGTTTACTGATTTAGCTCAAATTGCTGTGCGAGTCATAAATTTGCTGTAGATGCTCTGTTCTTAGTTAGCAACAGTACACCTCCTGTATTTGAATTTATACAAAATGGATTTTCTCAAATACTGATGAACTGGTCCATTTTTTAAATTGGTGTCTATGCACATTACACTGCTACGATTGTGGTGTCTGCAAAAGGATGGCTGTATGAGGCCAAAGACATTGGTATCAAGAAAAACGGGTTGGTGTTTTTTTTAGTCCTCAGCGGAACCTTACTTACATACAATGACACTTTTAAGCACAGTAATTACCAACAGAGCAATAATGTAAATGTATGTAGATGTCATTTGCTTTACACAAATATTCCTGCAAATTTGCAGGTGCATTTACTAGTGTCATAAAAAGTTAACAGTAGAGATTTATGGTAGCTTCTCTTCACACAGCCAGGAAAGCCAGAGGCATTGGATCAGGTTTTTTCTTCACTGTAGTTCTTTATTAGGAGAGGTTATAATTTTTTAGGTTTTGTTTATCTGTTCAGAAACATAGATCAATCACTATGAACTCTGTATTATTAAACATTATCAAATGATTTCTTCTGTTCATATTGCTCCCCAGAAAGCATTGCAGGATTTGAAGTCCAACCCAAACCTGGTCCCAGTGTTGCCTTACATGGTCAACTTTGTTGTCAGTGGAGTAAGTGACAGTGAGATACGGAGAGATTACAACCGAATATTTGTCGGCAAAAAATGATAAAACTGTTGAAATTTCATAATTTTAGCAAGTCTTCCATCATATTTGAATTTGAATTTTTCAGGGATGCTATGGCTTTTTGAAAATAGATGCTTTTACTAAACTTTTTTTTACCACGTGCCAGGAGTTTGAAAGGAATTACTGAGCTGTTAAACTCTGTAACTTTAATTTATTGAAAGAATGAGGATACCGAAAGATTTTAGCAGAAGAGTAGTAACTAGTTATATTTGTGAAAGTCTATTCTTTTGAAGTGACAAGTATATTTCAGGGATGCCACTCTTCCGAGAATTCTCGGAAATCCGAGAACATCGGCGACTCCGAGAATGCCATCTGAGGTCCTCCCGAGAACCCGTGACGACCCTCGGAAGAAGTAAATTCCCGAGATCCGATTTTTTACAGGCAGTTTCGGTACAGCCGCCATGTGGATAGATCAGCATTCATAACAGACATAGGCTTTTCAGTACGACCGGCATATGGCTAGACAGATTAAAATCAATGAAAGGTCACTTCCGGCTTCAGTAAACTCATTTCGTAAATTCCGAACTGCTGTGGAAGTGATTATTTTGGTTTTAAAAACTCATTTGCAGTTTGCAGCATGGAAACCACACGAGGCACACAAATTCGGTGTTACGCTTTCCAGTGCACACTTTCGTTTGCGCAAATTGCCTTGTAGGCCTAGCTTTGGCAGCACTAGAATTGGCTTATAGCCTGTCGCTCTTGCTCGTCTTCCTGGGTCGATGTGTGGGCTGGTCTACTTTGCAGAACACGTAGATGTACGTTGATTTGCGGACATAGTCTGAATCATTATGTATTTATTGAAAAGCAAGAGATCTAAGCAGCAAAACCTTTAAAGGACATCCTAGTAGTATCTAGAGAGTTTCCAAATGGAGCTCTCACTTATCAAGTTACAACCCAATTACTTTGAGAAAGAAGATTATGAAGCAGCCAGTCTTAGCCTTCAATTTCTGATACTAACGAAGAACATGTGGATTTTATTTTGTGACAGATTAATGTTTAAGTACAATGCTCTAATACCATACCTTTTGTCTTATCCCTCAGATAAGAAACATGAGCCATGATATTGGACACTTGACCACACTGTTGAACACTGTGCGAGCCCTTCTTCACAACAGATCATTGTATCTTATGCATAAACCCTATGTGAGTTGCAAGAGTGATATTAGTGCATTTTAATTTGTATACAGTCGAGTCCATGTATGTCGAAACCGGATACCTCCAATTATTTATTAGTCGAAATAAAAAGAAATAATAGTTTTTTTTCCTTCTTTGCGTCTATTAATTATCCTTGCATAAGACGAAGTAATTAATGCCCATTTCTGATTAGTCCAACTGCTCAGCGCTGCCACAGAGGCAAAATCACCTCCTGGCGTCTTCCCCGCGTGGTACTAAACAACGCCGACGGCTTGAAAAAACAAACAAGACGGTGCCGTGGATAGAGAGAGGCAATAAAACTGGACACTGCGAGTGCCAATAAGTAGCACAATAAGTAGGGCGTGTGTATTACACCACCGCTGATAAGACAGTAGGGGGAAGAGAATGCGGGAGGGCTCGGCGGAGCAATCGATCGATAATTAAACATCTCGGCAGCAGTGTATACATACACTGGCCCATTGCACTGTGACGGTAAATAAACAAGAGGCTGCCCTCGTGACCTCCCCAGTGTGCTCGCTCGCTCGCGTACGGTTGACTCATCTTTATCATTTTCAACTTGAATTAAATTGAATTTGTCCTCTAAATAATGGCTTCCTCTAATCCTGTAAAGAGAAACCTCAAGACTCTTTCCATTGAGTCGAATATTAACATGCTCCAGGAAATCGACAGAGGTGCGATGCCGAAGAATGTCATAGCTGAGAAATATGGCGTTCCCGTTAGCACACTTTCTACGATCTTGACAAACCGGGAACAAGTGGAAAAAGCGGCGGCCTCTTCATCTATTAAGCTACTACTCAGAGCGATTTCTTAGAAAAAGAAATAATCCCATTTAAAATACTTCCCCAATATGCCATCTTTAGTTACATCCCCTGTTGAATTACCCTCGTGACCTCCCCAGGGTGCTGGCTCGCTCGCATACGGTTGACCCGCCTTGGAAATCGTTAGTCGAATCCTGATTTCTCCAACTCATTGAGGTGGTCCCAGCGAATTGGGAGTTAAGCGGACTCGACTGTATGTACCACAAATAGAAGACCATAAAACTGTTAGAGAAATAGATATTTTTAATTCCTATGCATTGCCCTTTTGATTTTCCTGAAATGGCATTATACAGTCATATAGTTTAACAAGCCTTGACACTCCCACACCCCCTTTCCTGAAGGATTTATCTTTTGGAAGCCACCCAGGGCTAACCTTTTAAAACCATCTATTTGGGGCGGGGGGTAGGAGGGGGGAAGGACTGAGACTGTGTTGATGTACATGCATTTCATGCCATTATGGTACTGTGCAAATATTTTAAAGGATTACTACAGCACATAGTCTTGAAAGAAAAGTTACAGATTTAAAGTTGAAATTTATATCAAAGCACTAAAACAAAATTGTTCTTTCATCATTGCAATAATGTTCTCCTATGTCATTTGCTGGTTTACTCTTAGATTTTGGGTGTGCAATTTCATGCAAATATTTTACCTTACTTTATCTACAGGGTCCGTACGCAGTCTTGAAAAGTCTTGAATATTGAAATTAAAAATCAAGACTTGAAAAGTCTTGAAAATAGCATCTTTTTGATCTCTTGGTCTTGAAAAGTCTTGAATTTCACATGCGATGTATGAGCGGCCAACCAGAATTGCGACTTCACCGGCGGATCGATAGTAATTTTACCGGAAACGGAATGGTGCCCCGACTACTTGAGTCTCACAACAAACGATTGAAAATCGTAGAGTACAGTACAGTATATATACTGGCATTCCATTTTGCGGTAGAGTACACAGCAGTATCGATGCTGGCGTGCGTTTCTTAGTTTCGCTTTTGCCGGCACCGTTTGGCGTGTATGCTTGGTCTATTTCCCGGCTGCATACCAAAATTGCTACATCCAGAAGAAGTTTAGTTGAAACTAGAAGTCTCTTACAAAGACACTAGTCAAGGTTACCAGCCACATGAGGCTTTATGCTATTGTTCAACCCATCTCCAGACAACCTTGCGGCGTTTGAGGTTTTACTTTGATGCCCCACGAATCCCGTCATGCGTATGCATTGTGCCATACCCAGAGTGCCTACACATTACCTGTGTAGGCTATGTTTCATTTGGTCTGTTAGTGTATACTGTAGGCCCACAGGGCATTAGATGACCTACATTTGGGATGAGCTTAGTGTACTACTATAATAGTGTTGGCTTCAGGGCCAAGGTTAATTACCTTTACTGTACTAGTACTAGACTAGATCTAGGGCCTGACAGAGCCGGCTTTCAAAGCCCCAGTTTGGAAAGTTTAGGGCTAGCTCTAGACTAGATGGATTTCTCTTTCCTGCTCTACCAGCAGATGACATGCTTAAATCTGAGACTGAGAGCAATTTAAGATATGAATATGAGCATTTAACACTTGGGCACAATTACTGCTATTAATGCAGTTCAAGGTCTCTGGTGACATTCTGGAAAAAATTTAGCAGGATATAAAATATAAATGATTTAATTTTCCTAGTGGGCATAGTAAAGTGCTACAGTCTGTCCTCTGATGGTCTGGAATTTCAAGCTTAGCAGCAGTTATGTCATGAACAAGTTTCTTTTGTATACTTGTCTTACAAAATGAGGGCTTTCTTGTGTTATTATTGCCAGTATCTTACATATCTTATCAATTTTTTGTTTGTTTTCTTTTAATTTTGGAGGAAGGGGGTTTTTTTTTAGTTAAAAGGAAGAATTCACCTTATCAAAATAGCACTTAGATTACAGGAATATGAAAAGGATTTGGAAAGAGCTGTTGATAGTCAAGTATATTATTTTACCACAGTGAGTGACTCCCATTACCTCAGTTTAAAGCTGAAGAAAAGCTTCTTAGTGTGATACGGAAACAGTAGCTATCTACAAGCCTAATAAGTACGTGTATGACTAAACAGCCAAATAAGGAGACATTCATTTAAATTTCGCGAGATTATTTTTCTGCACCGGTATGAGTATGAAAACCAGGGTCAGAATATGAATTTTTGATGCTTGGAATATGAGGAGGTTGGCAGCTCTGAATTTCGTCATCATCATCGAAAAATGTTTTTCAGGTCATATTGCATGTCATAGAGTCTTGAATTTAAAAATTTAGGTCTTGGAAAGTCTTGAAAAAGTCTTGAAAAAAAATTTTTAGAATGTGTATTAACCCTGTATCTATGCCTTAGTTACCCAAGATGTCTAATATGCATCAGAATGCGGAATTGGGATGCAAATTTAGTGAGGTCGTATACTATTTTATTCAAACGTTTTATTTTTTTCAAACCACAAATGTACATGATTTGAAAGATTGTTCATTATCAATATTTCAGCTCACCACTATTGTCCAGGGTGTTGAATTTTGTGTGTTTGAGCCGCTGGCTGCCTCTATTAATTTTGCAAATGACCACTGGATGTTGAGAGATTATGCTGCCAGGCTGTTAGCTGAGATTGTCAAGTAAGTGTTTAATTATTGATGTATAGACATACGCCATATTAAATTTTGTTGCATGAAGCAATCATACAAGACCACGGATGCCACTTTCCTGAGAATTCTTGGAAATCGAAGAACATCGGCAGCTTTATGAGAATCTGAGATGACTCTCAGGAAAAGGAATTTAAAAAATTTTATTGAAAATTTTCATACATGCTGGATGCATAGATCAGAAGTAGATTTTATCAGTACGGCTGACGTATGGCTAGATTAGAACTGATTAACAATCACTTCTTGTCCCAAAAGACTGGAGCTATTTCAGAAGACATTATCTTGGATTTTAAGACTCATTTGGAGAGGGGAATCCATACTTGGCACACCAATTTAGTGGTTATGCTTTCCAATGTATGTTTTCTTCTTCTGATATAATCTTTTAGGCCTAACTTAGGCAGGACTGAAACTGGTTGATTGCCAGTAAATTTGCTGAGACAATCTAATTCTTGATAGGAAGCAAAACATCTAGAAAGCAAAATCCATTATGGGTACTCTGGTAGTATCCAGGGATTTTTCTAAGTGTGTGTTGTTTTCCCTAATCCCATCCCTAGCATTTCTTGGAAGAAACAAAAGATTTTGAAGCCACATATGTTGACAATCAATCATTTTCTGAAACTAAAACTATATTCTTTATTAAAGATAGCTTTATATAGAGATCTAACATTGCTTCTTTAAAAGCAGAGGTCTTAGAACAAGAGACAAAAGTCCAAGAAAATGTCCATGAAGCTGCAAACAAAATTCCGAGAATTTTACGAAAAGTGGGTGGCATCCTTGCAAGAATCTCTGCTGAAGCATGCTTTTTTAACAGTACTGGCTAATAGTTAATTTGTCTCCCAAAATTAGGCTATATATTTCCCCAAAGAACTTTTTTCATTGTGAGTTGTAAGTCTCTGCATTAACTCACTGAAGACTGAAGATGTATTTAATCGCCCTTTACTGTGTGTCTAACAATGTCACCTTCCTCCCACCTGGCTGAATATTAATTTGTATAACAAAATACCCTGCACATTTGTTAGGTCAGTCCATCTCTCTCATGCATTATGGCATAGATTATTCTTAGAAATTGCATAGTTTTGGTATTAATCATGGCATGTCACCTGAATACTGACCAGTCTTCAGTCAGCAAGTTAAGTGATAATACATCTTAGATTGAAATACACTGCTGTAAGTTGCAGTGTCTGCAGTTTACAATATCGTTATATCATGCAATCTCCTGAGAGTTTGAGCAAGTCTAAATCCTTAATTTTTGCAGTCGATGGAATAGCCCGCAGAATCATCTCCGTTTCAACACAGTCAAAACATTGAAAGAGGTTTTACATGATCCCTCAAGACCATTTTACTCTCATTATGGGGCCATCATGACTCTTGCGGCACTTGGACACAAGGTAAGAAGAAATTCAAATATTAACAGGTCTTCTCTAATTCCTAACTTTATTACAGCCAAAGATAACTCTGAAAGAAACTAGTCTGGTTGCCTAAAGGAGCCATGTTTGGCTTAAGTCATTTACATTCAGATTTTGGAAATTGTTAGATCGGTTTAAATGTGTATTTAGTAAAATGATGAGCATTTCATTCATAAATGACAAATTATCAGAATATTATCATAGCATGACAGAAAAATGTAATACTTGAAAACAACCAGTGTTATCACCATCAACAGTAGAGTGAAAAATTTTGGTTATGGCCAGCAAGCATAGATCTGGGCTTATTACTGAAAAATCTAAATGTGAACCAGTTAGCTGTAATGTTTATCATGGAGGATAGATCGTACTGTTTCAGCTTATTTCCTATAGTATGTCTCTAATGTAATTTGTGCCTACCACCTTTACTCCATTTCAGACAATAGAAGATGTCATACTTGCACACCTCCCAACTTACTGGCCTCATCTCAAGGCTGCTATGGAAGATCTGACTTCAGAGAGTGCTGTGGCTAGGTTAGATTCACACAAAGTTCATGGTGCTCTCAGGGTAAGTATGTTGAATTTATAGGAACTTACCCATGAGATACAAGAATGACACTGGAAAGACTGAATTAAATCATTTGCCACATTTTAATCTGATTCAGTAGACATGCTCAGTTGAATGTCTAGTACGAGTTGAAACTTGTGTGGTTCTTGCAGTCTTAAGTATGAGCCATTTCACGGACATGGGCACCAGTGGTCCTCAAACCCTACTTACTCAAAAAGCCTGCGTGCTGGTTGTAATACTCTGTTCCTGGTCTCTTATGGTATCTGAATTTCTTCATGACCTCCCATATTCACCAACTTGAAATTATGGATTGGTCTCCTGGAGGTTAAGTTTGGGAGACCTTACTCTATAATCCCATGCTGGGCCAGTTTACCATTTTAAAGGTCACTTGATTGGGTGTAGTTGTTACTGTGGCTGTTATAGTAATATCAAAGCTGACTCTGCTAATTTTTACCCTCTTGTGTCCCACAGCTTGCTGCTGAGAAGGTAATGCGCAGGCACTTGAAACGGTTCCAGGACTTCTCAAAGACTTCCAGGGAGAAAGAAGAATTATCTGAACTTGTGGACTTAAGTGATGACACGAGGGATCTATCAGTCAGTTCAAAGGAAGGGAACCTGTCTCATCTCAACACAGAGAAAGAAAATCTTCATAAGTTATACATGGTAAGCTGGGGAAGGAAGAATTTCCGGCTTTTGCTGGCATGAATAATGATATGAAGGATCTGTCAGGCAGTTTCAAAGACAAAATACACTACACTGTATATTTGCATTACAGGAAAGACAGTGGCAATTTGTGTAAGGAAGAACTTCTAGACGTGAATGATAATATGGAAAACCTGTAAACCCATTCATAAAGAGATCTTTCCAGTAAGTGAAGATATGCACTGAATAATTCGCTGGAAGGAATACTATAAATGAACATGAATAGTGGGCTAAAGACAGCATTACAAGAGGAAAACATTCAGTAGTTTTCAGTTGCTGGCTTCAGGAGAGAAAAATAAAAATTGCAAAATATTTATGAATTAGATTTCAGGTGGATTTGGAGAGGCTGCAGTCAAATAGAGTCAAATCTGGTCTGGTGATCACTGCATATCTTGATTAATTTAGGGATGAGACACTTCCATGAAAGGCGGAAGGTTTTCTAGGAATGCCAGTTTGACCCCATGATCCCTAAATTCAGCTTTCTTGCATTGCTAGGTACAACTGTTAGTGACTTTCTGTTCTAATAGGTTTACCGCTTTTGTGGATAAAAAAACCCTAAAAAGCATATAATTAAGTAATGATTACTTCCACTTCCTGTGTCTGGTAGGTTTGAAACATAATAAGAGATCAGGTGATGACTCCATCTTGTTTTCCTGACGTTTTGCAGACTTTGAGCCACTTTTCTAAGAAATGAATGGTTCCACTATATACATAATCTGATCTTTCTCTCAGGAGCTGTATGAATACTTTGGAGACAGCCTGGCCCATTGCCTTCCTATAATAGAAACACATGATGTGTTTAAACCCATGAAGAAAGATGACTTGGTCAGTTTGGGTGATGGCAGCGCGCAAAAGAGCGGAGAGGAGTTGCTTGATGATCTGATGGAACAGATCAAATTGCAGGTAAAATTAGAGCTGTTATTATGCAGTGCCATTCTGAATTTTAACATTCTGGGTGCAATCAGTTATTTTGATTACTGTCCATTGTTGAAAGTGATAAATATATTATAGTGCTTTGTGAATATTATCAAGTTATTGGTTATTGCTCCCTAGAAATTGAACAGTTTGTGAAAAGACCGATTTAAAGATTTAGTGTGAAATTAGTGTGAAATACTGTCTTTACATTATAATTGTTACTATTACCATAACATAGGTGGAAAAGTAGTTAAAAGAGATTGAGTGTCAGTAAGTTATTGCCATTTTAGAATATCCCCCTTGATAACACTAACAGCTGCCTCAGTAGAACTCTATAATGCCATGAAACCAATTATCTTTTTCTTAAAAGAACATGTTGTCAGAATGAAGCTAATCAACAGTCACATTCTCCTGCCAATAAGCAAACATAGTATATCTGAGACTGACACTCACCCAGAGGTAGAAAGGCCGTGTATGTGATTGGAAAGTAGTGTGTAGATAAACATACTCAATAAGAGAAGGACTGGGCATAAGCAGGCACGTGCATCAAGGATAAATAGAAAGGCAAGAAATGGGCTGAACTCCCCACTTTTGTTCATTGTGTCCTTTCATTTATGGCACAAGTGTAGCAGTAACAAGAGTTGTTTACTGACCTGCAATAATGGGTTCATAATACTGTACATGCCTTGTGCGGTCACTTCCTTGTCATTCATCCATGTGTCATTTCTACTGTTCAGTACTGTGGTTCCATTATATGGTTTGGCTGTGAGTAGGCACTTTAGTGAAAATTTCAAAGTTCTTGTAGGGCAAGGAAATTATTAACACAATAGAGAGCTTGGCTTTCTGTCAATCAAGCTTTTTGAATTTTTGAGATATCTTTATTAGTTAAAAAGTTATGAAGTTTTAAAGACTTAATTTTCACCCCCATTTTGCCCACTTTTTTACACTGGGACTTTGTGCCGTGAAAGTTTAATGTGTTGCTTATAAACGCCGTAACATCTGTAATAATTACTGCATTTTAATCTTTCAGGCACCATTTTGTTTGTTTTTATGTGCAGAGTTAATAAATGCACAAACAATGTCACTTACACTGAAAACATCTCTTTATTTTTCATTTAAAGGCACCAAACTGAGTTGAAATAAGAAGCGGAGTTTCCGATTTGCGTCAATAAAATACAAAAATGGGCATATTTTCCACAATAATTGTCAGATTTTCAAAAGTAATACATCATTGGTTTCGTTTTAAAAAGCACTTTCACATGGTGCTGTTTAAAATGGAGGAAACTTTCATTTTGATATGATCGAGTCAATAATAAAAATCACAATGGTTTTACCGAGAGTGCGACGTGAAAAACAAAAATATTACAAATAATATTTAAAAAGCTGCAACAGCAAATNGGGGGGGGGGGCCCCAAGTTTATAAAAGTAAAGTGATGGAAGTATAACCAAAAGAGAAGAGGTGGATAAGACTGCAGAGAGAAGATAGTCTAGACTATGGGGTGGGCGGGAGAATTAGTGTGGAAGAGAAATGGGGTAGGCAACCAAACTTTTTTTTTTTTGTTTAAAAAATATATCATGACTGGAAACATCTAAATCTAGATTTAGACCTAGATCTAGACCTAAGATATAGAACCCAAATCAAATTATGGGAATGTTAATGACCCACTGAATCCGACCTATTCATCATATCATGGCCATGACATGACAATACACTAAAGTCTAAACATAGAACTGAGGCAGGGGAGCCATCACTGAAAAGAAACAATCCATTATCAGTCTCTCCATCAAGATGATTAAAAAAGCAGCTATATACCCATGCAAAATCAGAGATGAAATAGTAAATACATATTAAAAAAGTTAAACAGGAAAGAGAAACACAGAACATGGGATCCCCTAGCGATAAATCCCCCGTTATTCGTGCTTCATAAATAATAAACAACAGGAGCCCGCAGAGCCCATGTCAACAACACATGACGTCACGGCTCAGGGCAGCGCGTTTAAGTTTAATTCGATTTTCGGTGTACTATTGATAAAAGGGTGAACTGCTCATAGCCAAGGTGAATACTTCAGAACAACCATTTAAAGTTTTTCAGATAGCAGAGCCTATTGCCTATCATCAAGAGTAGTTTCAAGAAAACAAGAGCAATAGGTTTTGAGAAATCAACAGCTAAAACTTAGCTCATTTTCAAGTGGAAATATCTCGGGGCCCGATACTCTCACAGCGAAAATAAAACAGTCAAAAGGAAGTGCATTTAAAGCTCTTTAAAAACATGTATCGATCTTGCTTGTAGACCCACGAAAACGAACAAAATAGCCCGTTGTTCGGGGCGCCTAAAATGCGACGCGCTACCCTCGGAAACAAAAGCTTACGGGCTGCCGCGTGGCGATACGCTGGCGGCCAACTCCTTCACTAAAGTGCCTACTGTGAGAGGGACAACACAAAATTGCCTTTTTATGGAAATACATTGACAGTCATGAAAAATTGAAATTCCTGAAAATCTCACAAGAAATAAAAAGATTGGAACAGACAGTATCACTTCAGTTGGAGAAACACATTGACTCTGATCTGATAAAGTATCAACAGCTTTGGAACAGAACAAAATCAGCTGCAGAATATAATTTGCATAGCCTTTGGATGGGAGGGTTTTCAGCATGAGAGCAGAGTGTTTTTATGAAATTTATCAATGGTGCTTGACATTTGTCATCGCTTCCATAATATTATGTTTCATCATTTCCTTTCACATGCAGGCAGTTTGATGTCCGTGAAAGGTTTGAGATATTATCTTGCTGCTGGTCTTTTGAGTTATTTCATTCTTGTTCATTTCTTCTCTTTGCTGTTGAAGTTCCATCATCTTTCAAAAATATGTTCATGATGTACAGTTGACATATCATTAGGTGTAGTTGACACTTCAGGCTGCTGAAAAGTAGAATATTCGCTGTTTTTCATGTGAACTAGTTATAGTTTCTGTCGTTTGGGCTATCACTGGTAAAGATTTAGTAAAGTGTGGCTTGTTGTCAGAAGAATGAATTGCAGAAATAATTTTGGTACGTCTGTTAGCTATCAACTCAGTTCTGAGTGTAAACGCCAGATTGAGAGATTATAGACTCATAATACAGTGAAAATCAGAGATAATTCAGCTGCCCATGTGAAAATGAACTAGAAGATTGGGATAGGAAATTTTACTTTTGTATGCTGTTGCTGTGCATCGTATTTCTTCTTAGTATTTATTATGAGCACCAGGTAGAGAAAAAAGTCAGCTGCCTTACCATTTTGCATCAGCTTTTATCATGTTGCATTTGAGAACTTCCAAATGTTTAGGTACTAAGAAATATTTCATATCAAAGAAATACCTGATTTTACACAAACAAACAAACAAAGTTTTTGGGCTGGGAGGCCTAATGGCAGGGAACTTTATTGTAATTTACTACATCTCTTTTATGTTGTTAATTTAAATCAGATCATGGAATGTTTGCATGGAATGTTAGACATATATATGACTTGATGATGAGAATGTGAGGCAGTGGGCGTTTTGTCGTCAGTTTTCTGCAGCAGCGGTTCTCTTTCATCATTTTGCCTAATAAGAAATCCACAACTGTCTCTGCAGGAAAAACTGGAACAAGAAAGAAAGGAAAGGGAGCTGCTAGAGCAAAAGGAAAGAGAAAAACGAGAGCGGGAAAGAAGGGCTCGGCAAGCAATTGAGCAGAAGAAACGAGAGGATGAGGAGAGAAGGAGGAGGCTAAAGAGGGAAGAAGAAGAGCAGAAGAGGAGACGTTTGTATATAGAAGAGCAAAGGAAGTTACGGGAACAAGAGGAGACAAGGAGAACAGATTGGGATGAACAGCTCAAAGAGTTGAACAAAAATAGGAGCAAACCTCAAGTAAGTTTACTTAGTGTTAAATGGGAAGTGGTTGGTGCGCATGTAGACAGCCAGCCATCATTTTTTTTTTCAGTCTGCCAGTGTATTTTGTCAGTGGCACACTGATCAGTTCTAGTGGGTTTTTTGGTCAGCTGGGAGAAAGAATGTCACATGATGAACTTCTGGTTGGCCATTGCATATCACCATAACTGTATCCTATTGGAACCTCTATGGTGTGGTATGAAGTGCATAATGAATGTAGTACCTGTAGACCAAAAACACAGCTGTTTCTTGGCATTGTTTTGTTCTTTACCGTGACAAATGCAAGAGCTTCATAGATTTAGATCCATTCCTTTATTGGGACTAGATTCATGGAGTCAGATACGTAGTTTAAGAGTATGAGTGGTAAAATAGCTGATAAGCAAATTTTGCCTACCTGTGCAAGGGGCGACAAATAACTCGTGCAAGTATACTGCAAAGTCCAGATAAACTGATTAAATGAACATTTCTTCACACCATCTTAGTCATTGAAAACATTATGATTAAAATGAACACATATTCTAATACAGTGGAACATAGATAATGCTTACATGCTGGGGCTGACCAAAAGTGTACTTATTAACAGGAATACATATTATTCATACATGTACCTTTATGAAGATGAACAATGGAAATGACAGAAGATTGAACTTGCCATACAGTTGGGAACTAAACCGACCACAGGAAGTAGTAGAACAGCAGTATAATCGCATACAAAAGATGAATGTTAGTGCTGTCCTTCTCTTGCTCCTGAAATCAAAAGCAGCACTCTTTCCTTTTCTCCTCCTTTCCCATCCATCAAGATAAATTTTGCTTCCAGTTTTCCCCCTTTTTTCATTCTTTTGTTTCTGTTATCCTGCTTTCTGGTTCCTCCTCTTTCTCCTTTTCCTTTCCCCTCACTTTCTCTATTTCTGAAACTGCTTGCAGCTTGGATAAGCATATTTTTGAGATTTGGAGGAATATTCAGGGTACTGTCAAATGTATCAAATTGTGTAAAAACAAGACCAACTCATTATATCAGCATACCTGAACACTACAGCAAAAAGATTTTGGTCTCTTTAACAGTCAGGGAAATTTCCCAAAGCCTCAATTAGTTATTATTGATTTAGCTTACTTACAGAACCACATTGTTTTTTCTTTTTCTCCAGTGGCAACAAGAGATTGAACTTCGTCGCATCCAGTTAGAAGAAGAAATGCAGTATAGTCGCATGCTTGAAGCTAAGAAGAGGCAGGAAAGAAAGGACAAAGCACGACAGGAAGAAGAAGAGGAAAAGCTCAGGAAACAGCGGGAGGAAGAAGAAGAGTTGAGAAAGAGGGAGGAGGAGGATGAGAGAGCAGGACGCAGCAGAGTTGGGCTGAGACGTAGGAAGCCTGTAAATTATACAGAAAAAGATGAAGACATAGATTTGTTTGCTGAGTCTGGTACACGAAAAAAGATAGCCAAAACTTCTCATCCACCCCGTCTGAATCCCATACTACCCCCACATTCTGATATATCTGATGATTCAGACGGGGATTTAAGTCGGAGAATTGCGGCTGGAAATCTTAGTCCAGGAACAGCAGAAGCAATAGCAGTCAGCAAGATGATCGACCCATCCAAAGGTTTGTTGAAGCTGAAGATTAAACGCCAATCTACACATGCATCCACACCTCCACATCCTATGTCTGCTACTCCACAGCACACACCATCTTCCTATCATTCTCCATCTATGTTGAGTCCAATGTACTCACCACACTCTCACTCCACTCCACCTCCCCCAACTATCAGCTCTTCACATCCCCGCAGCAAGAGCTCTTCAGGCTCTGAGAAGGAATCCAAGCATAAAAAGAGCAGTGTCGGCAGCAAACACTCACAGTCCGGAAGCACAGGCATCCAGGATATTTCTGACCCAGATGAGCCTTTTTATGAGCGGCCACAGGGCAGCATTCCACCCCAGCTGTACTCTCCTGGTGGAGAGAGCAGTGGTTCTGACTCAAATCCTCATCGAAAAGCTCTGAAGCTTAAGCTGAAATTAACACCAAAAGATTCAGCCTCAGAATGAACTAGTGCCTTCTGACATCCACGGATAACTGCCTGTACAGATAGTCTTGCTATATTGTGCCATGTGAATTCATTCTGTTCCAGAGTATGACCATTCCCCCATCATCTTGTTTTGACAGTTCAGTTATTTTGGCCATTTTTGGAGTATGCTCAAAGCTCGAACACATTTATTTTGAAACACTTAACACAAAACTAGCAATATTACAAAAATTTTTGGAAGTTCGGACATCCTTATATATTTTATTATGCCTATTACAAAATGAGGCTGTCATGAGTTCGAAAAACATGCCTATTATGAACATTTTAAAACCCTGGTCACCCCATTTGTGTGGCTTAAAGCAGTCTCACTCATTTGGCATAAAACATTATTGGCACAAGTGATCACCACTACTGACTTACTCGAGGTCATACAAGTGATTCATTATCAACCAATCATAGCTTTTGTGACAGTCTTTCTTGTCAACTACAAACTAGACTGAAGTGAGCGAGCTTATTATTTGACCATGGTTATCCAAAATGTGCTTATTATGAAATGATTTAGCAGGTCCTGTGAATTTCATATTAAGTGTATTTGAGTGTGTGTACTGTCCTGTGATAACTGTGATGCAAGGGAGAATTTCCATCACTAGTGACTCACAGTGGCAGTGACATATGTCAGTATAGGTTCTGGGTGTTGATAACGGCTAAATATTTGCTCAGTCTTATAAATTTAGACAATTCTTATGGAGTAAGAGATACAAGTGTTGTTTTCTGGAACAAAGCAGATCTCTGAAATTTTCTTCCATTTTCTGGATGTTCGGCGAAGAATAAATCATTCTGAAAAAACTGGCATCAAAGTTGTGCACTGACTTTACAGTGGTCCCTACTTTTGTTCAGTTTTTCAGTCTCTGACAGCTTTAGCTAAAAAAAGAAATCAAAAACAAAAGAATGACCCAGGCAAGTTTTTTTAATCCATTACCTCTCCATGCATTAATGAGTATTTGGAGGGGTGCCAGCGCAAACACTGTATCGTTATATGAATTATATAAGGGAGATACGGCCTTTGCGGAGGCACCCCTCAATTTGATGTCTGATTGCAATCAAGTTTATTTTGGCTCTGGCAGAGTCCAAAATCTAAAAGTATGTTCAAGTGGTCGTATAAGCTGTCCCTGCGGAAAATTGCTTTTTAACACTTATTCTACCATACCGCTCGCTTCCGCTCATGCCTCGTATTCCCATACCGCTCGCTATCCGCTCACATTCAAGAACGCCTACTAGCGCGTAATTTCAATGTTAAATTGCGAATGGGCGGAAGTACGAATATATAATAATACCGGAAATAGTAGTTAGTTGGCGCGTGGGGGCAGTTGGATTGAGTTTATCGACGAGTTTCGCTTTCTTTGCACTTTGAGTTACA
>JAWQUT010000329.1:169218-203809 GCA_033807755.1 Ellobium chinense
TTTGCATGATGCAATACTTTGGGACCTCTATTAGACATTGGTTTCTTCAACAACCCGAAAACTGCTTTTGTAATATGCATACTGGTCACTTTAAAATGATAAGGGCTCGCATTCCACGCATTCCAAATGCCGGCCCAGCCTGGCGAGCGCAGGTAACCAATTCGCTTCAGAGCCCCTCGGGACTCCCTGCTGAGCACTGTGCGATAAGCTCACAGCAATCGGGAAACTCAACTGAAAGTGATTCGTTGCCGTGTTGAGAAAGGTTTTGAAAGTCTGGACACTTATTATACATTAAAATGTTTATTTCATGACACTAATTACAATAGTGTTAGTCCGAAAACACATGCCTATTAGTATTCCTAAGCATTTTAAATCACCTAACACTTCATTTTTTTCAGGTTAAAACCATAGTTTGGCTGCTCATTGTTACATATCACAAGATCATTTGCACAACACAATTTTGATTGCTATGGTTGGTATGAATTAGACAAGCAAGTAATAGGGATAGGGGTAGTTATTTGCATCACAGTCACAGTCTAATACTGTAATACCACATAATTTTTTCATAAAATTTAAACCACCTGAATTTTTTCTTGCGCCAGACAGTTTGAGAAAACACTGCTGCAATGTCAAGATTCTCACCTTGCACGCACCTCCACAATTCGTGCTGCGTAATATCAGGAAGTGAGATAAGCCAGTAAATGATTGGTTCAGACAGTTGCAAATACAGTCGAGCACGGAAAACTCGAATTTCTCCGGGATCGAAAAAAGTGTTCGAGATTTCCGTAATTTGAGATTCCCGTGACGGCAATATTTTTACAATTACCATGGACTAGAGGGACTGGTAAGGGGAGATAACCACACAACACAAATCTGCTCTGATCTTAACATAATTAGAATTACCTCCCTTCCCTGTTTTCGACGATTCACATTAAATTTTGACAAACAAACTGAATTTAATTAACAGAAGACGAAAAATCACCTAATTTCGTCAGAGTAAATCGAACTTCGGTGCATAAGTGTAATCCTGATGTGTTAGACGTTATTCGAGGAAAGGTAAGAAATTAGGAGCTGCTATTACCTATCGCCCCGCCACGTCACACTGTGCGCATCGCGTCATGTTCTACGCAATTTATCGCAGCGTGTGTTGACCTAGTCCACCACCCGCCAGGTCGCTCTGCATGCTCAATCACTACACCACCCCCCTCCCGCTGATTCAATAGAGCCACACAGAGCATTGTCTTGATCCCTTGCCCACTACCACGGCACTCCCGCACATCTTTCTCTTATCACCAACACTGGGACGAGCAACGCCAGACAAAGAAAGGCTTTATTGGTCATTTCGCCGCTTTGAGATCGGGTAGATGATGATGAAATCGTTCGAGAAATGCGTGTTGAGAGTTCGAGAAAATCGTGTTAATAATACAAAGACAATAGAGGCATTTAAAAGGGGCCGATAACAGCATTCGGCATTTCCGTGAATTCGAGATTAGTGTGTTCGAGTTTTCTGTGCTCGACTGTATGTCCCTAATAATCATTTGCTAACTCTTCTCCTTTTATGATGTCACATATGGTGTCCAACCAAATGGCGAAAATCCCTACTTTCCAGCAGTGTTTTGTCAGAAATGTCAGGTACAAGGAAAATGTATGCAATTTAAAGTATCTGAAAAAATAATATGGGTTTTTTAGACTGATAAGCAAATATTTATCCTTGTCCCTTTAACTTTTCCTCACAGCACAGATAATCCAAAATATGCTTAATATGAAAAGATTTACTGTATCCGAGGAATTTTGTATTAAGGATGTTAGAGTTTCCATGTACTTTTGATATCAGAGGCTCTGTTCAGTTGATTTTTTGGTTTAGAGCTGACTGGATATCAGGAACCTCCCTTCCAAGACCATTTTAGGTTTCAGTGTGCATGACTGAGTGGGAAAGCACACTTATGTGCGCCCACATAAAACATAATATTTGCTGGTCGTGTAAAGATCTTGATGATGATGGCGGCAAGATAATCATACACATTAAATAAAGTTGTGATTGGTTTTGGGATGGTTGATCCAAGGTTCTTAGTCTTAGCACTGAAATGCCCTTTTGGAAACTGTACTATACAACAAATCATAGCACTTCAGCTGATTTCAAGCATAAATACACACCTTGAAGACATGCACCAAAATTCAGGTTCCCTCAGACCTTCAAGACCCAGATTTATTTCTTTATTCTAGTGCTTCACATATTCCTCATAATTCTGCTGAACTACAACAAGATGAGGTGGATTATACGTGCTCAGCTATTAGTCCATGGGCCAACTACTGAAACCCTCCCCTCCCCCTGCGGATTTTATGGGATGGGTACCCACGTCAAGCCTGATGTCTGAGGTTGTGATTTTTGCTTGTTTTAGCCAAAAATATTCCGCTGGGTGTAGGAATGGCACGCCTTTAAAGTTACCAACCTTTAATAAATCGCATCTCACACCTCAATTACAAATTCCCAAAAATTTCTGCTTCTTACCGTTTCCTAAAAAAAATAAGCGACTGTTTTAGTAAGATTAGATGTTGGTTTGATGTTTTGTACCATGAATTTGCCCCTGGAAGTGGAAATGATACGTTTTTGAGAGCAATTTACCTTTAATGACCTACTATATTCTTACATCGACCACCTGTCGTTTCTTCCAGATTAATTATTTATCGACAATTTTGGGTTTTTGGGACATAAATGAGTAATTTAGCATGTGTAGATATGATTCATGGGGTTTTTGGCCATTCATCATGCCATGGACGTGGGAGTGACCCGTTTTTTGAAAGTACCTACCTTTAAAAATCGGCTCTCTAAATGCACATTTCGACGGATTCTCAAGACCATGGACTGAATACAGACACCCTCTCGCCCAAGGTGTGAGTTTCTACACCAAGCCTAACATATGAGATGTTGAAATAATTGTGTTTGCCTCTCCTACCCCGGCGGATGTGGAAATGGCAAGCGCTTAAAGTGTATATACCTTTAATAGTTTGCTTTTCAGGGACACCAGTGTCAGATACCGACATGTTTCTGCTTACCAGCAGGTTTATTAGAAGTGATTCTTGCTGGTTTTTCCTGCTATAGTATGTCTGAATGTGGATTTTAGGTTGTTTGTCGTTTATGTTTCCTTGGAATGGAATATAACGCCTCATTTTAAGCAATTAACCTTTAAGAACCTTCTAGTGCATGCCTTAATCGTTTGCAACCGCCTTCAGATAATCTTGTATTGAAACAAATCTTATTTCTATGCAATGAATATGTCTCTGGACCTACCTAAATTTAAAAAAAAACCAGTTGTTTGCCTCTCATCCTTTCTGTGATGAGACAACGGTACGCCTTTAAGTGTAATTTACCTTTAAGAATCTGCTAATTTCTCGCGCTAAGAAACAGTTCAAGCCCTTATAATTTTGCCACCCCTCCTTATAAAGATTTTATTTGATAGGTAACCACATCAAGCCCGATGTATGAGGGTGTGATTTCTAGTTGTTAGTTAAATATATTCCGCTGGGTGTACAAATGGCAAGCTTAAGTTCCCTAACTTTAAAGTTTTGTGTCTGGTGGGCCAGTTGCAGAAACCGCAAACTTTCTGCTTCCTAATGTTAGCCAAAGGAAACGAATGGCCATTTCTGTAAGTGTAGATGCTGTTCTGATATTCTGTGCTGTTTATTCTCACATAGATGTTGCAATCATACGAATTTTGGAACATTTTACTTATAAAAACCCCATAAATCCCCTGCATGACATGAAAAACACAGACACGAAAAAGACATAAAATAATCGCTTGGTGATACGTATACTTTTAATAAAATTTCCTCATACTTTATTCGCATTTTCAAGAGAAATGATTTGAAAATTATTAACATTCGTATCAGAAACTTGTTTGGCAAACAGTGACAAGCATATCAACATAAACCAGTTACATAACGTCATTATCAATACACCAAAAGGCGTGTGTTACTGATTCCCTTATCCGCTTTTGCTGAATTTTAAACCAATCAATGAAGATGGCATTTTGATCTTAAGCCAAATATGTAAGACGAGCATTAAACCCTCCCTAAGTCAATGGTTACACACATGTTACTGGGCGCTTTGTCAAGCAAACGAATTGCCATCAACATGATCTCTGTTCATGCATGTGATTTTTCGTTGTCAGACGAAACAAAGAAAACTAAAGACACTTCTCTATTATTTTCAAATGATGCCATCAACATGATCTTTAGGCATGCATGTGACTATTCCTTATCAGACGAAACAAATTTGAGGAAAGAAACATGTATACTACATGTATATTATTTTTAAATGACCAAGTCCACTGATGATACAGAATTACACCAAAAAAAAAAAAAAGGCAAAGATGTATTAAGGTTTACTTTCGCAGGCACCTGATAAAAAGCATTCATGAACATACCACCAAAGGTGTTAGCAAGCATGTCCATTTTATCTCCATTCCACTTAAGTCTTACTGCTTACTGAGGTAACGAGAGGATATTATGCTTGATCTCCACATTCGCTTTTGCATGCATCTGACAAAATGGCAATGTTCATACAGTGCAACTGGGTAAATGAAAAAGCACACATTGTTCTCCTTCTTATGGAGCAATCATAACCCTAAATGCTTTATACAAATCATTTGAACGATTTGGATAACTAACAGACTAGAAGTAAAAGCAGTAGCATGTTGAATTATGTAATATCGATGAGCAGCAAGTTCAATTAATTGCAATGAAAGTAGCTTAATCATCTTAATCCTCGAAAACATGCCACTGCTCGAAACGTATTTCAAGTAGCACTTTCGTGAGTAGCCCTTTGCATTACAGAGCCATATGGAATTTAAAAGTTACGTAACCAAGACAGGATCCAAAATTAAGGAATAAGAATATGTTTAAAGAGACATAAAGTCTCCTATACCAAGTAAAAAAAGGGCAAGATCTGAAACAAAAAAAAAACAGAAAAAAATTCTTCTAAGAGCCACATCTTACATATGCGCCTATTCACTGGTGACACACTACCTTACAATTAACCGTTTCTGGCTATTTCTATTAACGGGAGGATATTACAGGCTAAGCAGACTTTAAAATGAATCTTGCAAACGTGAGTGTCTCTGTCTGTCAGTTTAGGAATCTTCCAAAAAGATGACATCAGCCATGTTCAGTAAATCTGGTTCTTCGACATCCTCTTCCTCGTCAGTTGGAATCTCAGTCTCTTGTGTTTCCACCAGAATGTCCGCTAGCTCGCTTGGCATCAGATCACCTTGTGTCCTCTTAAATTCCAAGACACCATCTGAGTCCACCCAGCCAAGAGAATCTGGTCGTGGAAGGATGGGAACAGCTGTGTCTGCTTGATTCCAAATTAGAGTCTGATAATTTGCTCTCTTCAGATGCATTCTCAAGTAATCTCTACGAGGAGGTAAAAGGCTCATGTCGATGCCATCATAGCTTGTAAGCAAATGGCCTTGCCTTGCGCTGAAACGTTCCATGAATTTCTGATAGCGTACTTTGTTGATGGCGTGCTCCCATGAACTGCCCTACAACTGACACGTGAACTTTTCCAGTTCGTCAAGGACAGGCTCTGGAAGATCTTCAACTGTCCCAAGCTGAGCAAAGGTCCCAAGGAACTCTGGATTTTGCTTCAGGATTTTCAGTGGGGTTATCTTGCCTTTCCTGACGAAAGCGCTTGTGGTATCACATCCACTGTACGCATCTAGGGCAGGAAGCACTGAACACATCTCTTTTCCAGTGTCAGCTATAACACCTTTCACGTCAATAAGCCTGCGTTTGCTGGCTGCCCCAGTGTCAAAGAAAATTTGTTGCCGAATGGATCTATCGCAATTTCTTAAAGGTGCATGACTTCATAAAACAACATGTTATTTCCCGTCCCAGGGGAGGGAAGACGACAGCAGACTCTAATCCACATTCATACATACTAAAATAGTTATACTCTTGTAAAATTTCCAGCCAATGGAAATTTGTCAGCATCGGTCTTCAACGGGTTTCAATGCAAAACAGCCCTTTAAAGGTACATATACTTCAAATGCTTCCCGTGCAAAGACCCAGCGGAGGACAAATGGCAAGCAACCTAATATTAACATGTGCTAGGTCATAGCTAATGAGGATAGGATACGCATTCCATGGATGAAAAGGTCTCCAATCTTTGATCATTCATTTAAACTGCAGTCGTGTGCACAGTGGGTAAATATCTTCTTAAAGGTAAGTACGTTAAAGAAATATGGCGCCTTCACTTTCAGGGCATGATGAGTGGTCAGTAATGCAATGAAATGTACCTGCACACATTAAAATACTCATCTATTTCCCAAAAAACGAAGACTGTATTTAAAACAGTGCATTTGGAGCAGTTTGATGCTGAGAAATACAGGAGTTTTAAAGGTAAGTTGTTAGAAAAAACGTGTTATTTTCATGTCCATGGGACAGTTAATGGTACGGAACATTCAGTCAACATCTAGACATACCACATCAAACACTGGTTTCTTTAACAGAGCACTAAGGGGGTGAAAACTGCGGATTTCTGTAACTGATCTGTAATAACGCAAATTCTTAAAGGTAGGTAACTTTAAACACCTGTCGTTTTTACACCCAGCGGAAAATTTTGGGCTAACATCCAAAAATCAACTTCTCATACATTAGGCTTGATGGGGGTACCCATCCCATAAAATCCGCAGGGGGGGGGAAGGGGGGTCTACAGTGGGCCCACGGTCTATATATAATGCAGAAGAATAAACGTACATAGGAGGGATAAATGATGAGATGGGTTGAGATTCATGTCAGTGATTTCAAGAGCAGCTTTTTCCTTCTCTATCTGTATTTTGCTTTTGAACCCTTATATTTTTTCTGCAGGGCTGTCACATTCATTTTGTGGTTTCTTGCATATATACTGTATCTGTTCCTGCAGAAAATTGCATTTCAATCCCTGAAAATTTTGCACCAAGAATAGCATATATTATTATGTTTAATTATGGTAAATATGTTTTTTTTTTTAAATCATGCAATTACAATTACTGTAATGAAACTTTTTTGAAATAACCTTGTTTAATCCAGAGTATAGAAATGCCTTCCACTTTTCATACATGAAGTTCTGTTAACAATAAATTATTCTGACATATCATTGGTTTTCGGTTGATTTATGACTTTGTATAGGTGTTTGTGTTTTCCTCTCTTTAATATTCAACATGTTATTTCACATGATACACGAGGTCTGTTTCAAAAGTAAGTTTCCCCTTCTTATAAAATGCATATGGTTAGGTGTAGAGTAATGAAACTTGGCATGCTTGCACATCAACTTTATTGGGATTTCGCGGTAAAGTTTTGTGACACAGTACTGAATGGATCCAGAATGCATTGAATTTCATGACGTCGGTTAGAGCTGAATGGCCAGCACAATGCAGGCTCAATATATTAAACAATCTTTCTTAAGATATGATATTTGAGTTATCATAAAATTTTCAATTCTTCTGGATAATTCAGCTCCAGATATATACAATGACCTTCAGATTGCACTCGGGGACCATGCTCCTTCTATTCAGACAGTGAGAAAATGGGTGAAAGCCGTTTCTAAAGGGCGTGATGACATGGAAGATGCAAGTCAGTCTGGGTGACCTGTCACGGCATGCGGTGATGCTGGCATCTCGAGTGTCCTAAAATCACTAAATTCATGATGACAAACGAAAAACGTGAGGAAATAGCAAATGAAGTATCTTTGTCATCTGCATCAGTTTATAGGATTCTTACGGACAAACTCAATAAAAAGAAAATGTTTTCAAAATGGGTCCTGCACTTGTTAACACAGGATCAAAATGTCTCGGAGGTCAGATTCTCGAGAGATTTCATCAACAGATTCCAAAGAGAGCAGAACAGATTTATAGACCGAATCATTACTGGTGATGAAACATAAGATGGCAGTCAGCAGAATGGAGAGACACTGATGCCCCAGGTCCACAGAAAGCTGGTCGCACTTGATTTTCTTTGACACAAAGGGGGCAATTTTGCGCTGGTCTGTTCCTGTGGGCACTACTATCCATGCCCATTACTATAAAATAGTAGTCTTACAAGAAAAACTGAGACAAGCGGAGTTGTTTCATCAAGACAATGCGCCAGTCCACACTGCCAGGATAGTGATAGAACTTTTGGACGGCTACATAGTACAACTGGGAAACGTTAGAACATCCACATTATTCACCGATCTAGCTCCATGTGACTTCCACCTTTTCCCCAAGATGAAAGAACACCTTCATGGACAACGATTTGAATCAGAAGAGGACAATGTTCTTGCTACGAAAGAAGCCATTAGGTACCGGTACCTGGACAAAGTCACTTGCGTCACCACTTTTGAAGGCTGGCTGAGAAGAATGCAGAAGTACATGTACAGTATATTGACAACGGCGGTTATGTTGAATAGACCACATATTAAAGATATGTTGTGCCAAATATCGTTAATCCTGTTCAAATAGTTTTCACGTTATGAATGAGGGAAACTTACTTTTGAAATGGACCTCGTACACCGACCCGCATCTACAGACTACAGTGCATGGCATATCAACGTGCATGAGGAATTCTACAGTGGAAACACTCCAACTTGTGATATATTCATTTTACTTATGCTAAAAAGGTACACAGTACAGTACTGTTTCAGCACTTCCGAAAGATGAAAATGCAGCGAAAGGGAAAGAAATCAGAGGTTCAAGAATAAATCTGGGCTGGAAATCATTGTGATGCCTCTAAACTGGACTCCTTCAAAGGTGATGGATGAATGTATTACTTACTAGACTACACAGTCTGGAGACTGGATTGTGCCTTGTATGCAGTTCAAAAAATTGGGTTGTTGAGTTAGGGGAATGTACATACATAAAACATTTGAATGCAAAGAAAAGAATCCACTGGTTTTGACATATGCAAGACAGCAATTTATTTGGAGCTTTATGAATCTTAATGATGCCAAAATGTGAACACATAAATTGACATACAACTAATGGTGTTCCCAGGCAGAAGACTGTATGTTTTAGAAAACCAAACATACTACAAATTAACTGCTATCTGAGGACACTACTTGGCAACACTTAACACTCTATATAAATGATATTTCTCAAACAATATGCCATTCAGTACATCACATGACCGATATCCAGTCATCCACATATATGAAGTATTTACATGTATTTGGAATAGGAGTGCTTTGATGGGGCCATGGCTGCTATTTATCAGGAATGCCATGGAGAATGAAATGTCACGAAAATTACATAAGTGCCTAGAACTATTCTAATATGACTGAAGATGTTGATCCAAACATTTCTCATAAAGACACACCTGTTGCATCCAGAAAAAGTCTCTTACTAGAATGCAAAGATACAAAACTGTATAAACTTGACAGTGCAAGTCACAAGCCATCTTGAGTGACATCAAATGGCTCCAAATAGCAAAAGCTTTAACTCATGCACTGACTTAACTCGGGTGATCTGGTCGTATATGAGCCGATCACTCACATACAGCCACTGGTGATCGGATCTTATATGACCCGATGACTCTTTTGAGGTGATCAGGTCTTATAAAATCCATGTTTGTTGTCTACAAAACTTTAAGCACTGTAGTTATTTTGAGCCTTTCAGACTATTGGGTAAAAATGTGGCTGCATCCAGACGAGCAAAGTTTGATGTTATTTTGTCATTTTTTGGAGGAAGAAGGTTGATTACTCTTAAAATTACTCATCATTTATCATACTGTAAGCTTAAATTAATGTAGGTAGGCCCATGCTTTGTTCTCAGCTAATAGTTTATGCCTGGGGCCATCGACCTCGAGGATACTTACAAAAAAAGTTGACTTTGAGACTTAGATATATACTCCTTGATGGATTGCAATATCAATATATGTGGACTGGGATACATGGCTTATGAACTGGGTCACAGTTGTTCTGATGGAGAGAAAAGTCCCCTTTCTATTGAACCCATATCGAAGATTGCCTCAGGGATATCCTCTTTCACCTGTGCTTTTCCATTTCTATACTGCCAAGGTGACGAGGATTCAGAGTAATGGTCCAGGAAGAACATTAATGTTTGTGGACGATATTCTCATATATAGACTGATCCAGATAGGCAAGAGATGGTCATAAGCAATCATGAAACGATGCAGGCCATTGCTTAGTAGAGTGATGAATCCAGCTAACAAGACAACCCGCAAAAGGTCATCGGGCGTGGCGCTCTTTAAATAATCACGTAATCCTGGCTGATCTCCGCGTCATCACCTTCCAGGGACCATAACATAGAAGATGCAAGAGAATTAAATATCTCGGGGTGGCCTTTATTGCAGCCTGTTTGTGTTGGCACCAAGGGGAGCGAATAATTCAGAGACGCAAACGAGGTATGTCAATGCTGAAATAAATAGCAGCTGTGAATCTGGAATAGTGACAACTGGCTCTTTTGTACCATCAGCTGGTCTTAGCGTTAGTCAGTTATGGCCTTGGAATCCTCATGCTGTCGCCACCACAGTATGATCAACTGGAATATATCCAGAATGAAAGTATGCACATTGTTTGGGGTGCATTAGAGAAACCCCTATTGCGACAATGAGACACACACTGGGACTCATGTCAATATAATCTAGACACGCTTGCCAAGGTCAAGGCTAAATGTGATTAGTGGAGGACAAGAGACATCCACTAAATAAAAACACTGCTGACACCAACTGCACAAGATTTAAGAGATGATGTCATGGATGGCACAAGTAGTAAAACACTACTGCTCTGGTCCCATCAGCGAAAGACTTAGTCAAGGGAGAGGACTAGGTCAGCTCTGGAGAGTGCATGTTGGACTTCCAGAGAGTAATCATCATTCTTGGCAGGGAATGCAAAGAGTAGCTCCCTAAGCGAGTCAACCTCGAGATAAAGTATTTCACTGCTGACAACTTGAGAGAAGACGATGCTGTTGTGTTCACTGATGGGTCTGTGTGGCGAGGCAAGAAATCAGGATAGGGCTTCTCAGCGAGAGGCAGGGTCATCACCAAGTAGATGGGAGAGTAATCAACCACTTCTTCGAAAATGAGAATGAAGTGGAGGCAGTCACTGCGGCTCTGAAGTGGTTCTCTGGGATCATAGTAGCACAGACAATTATTGTGACAGACTCACAATCCATGCTCCTTTAGGTCCTAACCGGATGGTGGCAGCATGAGTGGATGGACTATCTCCAGGTTTCATGGAACCACAAGAATCTATTGTCCAGGACATGCTGGGGTCCATAATGAAAGAACTGACTGGTTGGTGGCTGATGCTCTGTGGTGGGGACATTATGGAAGGATAAGGCAGACACAGTAAAGTCACTGAATGATCGCCTGTTATCTGCAGACATATCAATCCAGGAGGCTGTGGCCCTCAGATTGTAAGAGTTCGTGATTACAAGAGGGCCAGGTCAAAAGGAACAGCTACAGTGAGGAAGAGACAGGATGGTACACACAGGGCGACCGGCACCATTGGCATCTACATCACAAGTCATTTGCTGTCGAGGACTGAGCACATATGGGTCTCCCCAAAGTGCAAAGATCAGAAAGCGGTAGTCACTCATTACCGGCGAAGAACAACGCACGGAGAATATGACTCAGTCGGTCAAGGACGGTGTATGATGAGGACGATGTGTTTGGGTGGGTGCGAGAAGACGCACCTGTGTTAAATGCTCCATTCACTGGGGAAAGCAAAATCAATGTAGACTTGGGTGAAAATAAAGAGCCCATTGATTTCTTTGAATTGTTCTTCAGTACAGTGAAACTTGGATATAACGAGGTCGTCGGGACCAACCGTCGGTGCTCGTTAGAACCGATGGCTCGTTACACGCATGGTCCACTGAAAATCATGTAAAAACTGTCAGTAGTGTCAGGGAGACCCATATACTAGATCTAACATGGCTAGACTGCNCGCTTGCCGGGGCGAGCGAAAGCCATTAACTAAGTGCTCCGCTCTGAAACCGCCGTGAGCTGTGAATATAGTCTAAATCTCAGCAATTACCGACAAATGTGAGATTGTGGATCAGTTTGATTAACACAGTGACTGTGCAACAAGACTGCACACTTAGAACTTCCTGATAATTTAGAGATGTAGACTAGTCTAAGCTACCGGTAACCTACACTCATACGGCCTCGCTCGAGATCATGTGAACACAGCTGATTGCTTTTTCCGCACATGCGCAATAGGCCGGCTGACCTTCTGTCTGCAGACACGCGAGTCACAAATTTGCTCTTCTGCTTTCTCTCGACTTCTTCGATTATTTTTAGTTTTGTTTCGAAGGAAAGACATTTTTTCTTCCTCGATTCCATCATTGACAGGTGTAAACAAAGCAATGCAAATGTTGAGAGTCGAGAAACGAATGACTGACCGATCGTAATCACCGTTTCTGCGATTGTTATGATTAAAATCAAAATTGTCTAGCGCAATGATTGGTCTAAACAACAGGCTTGGCCAATCATTAGCCGAGCATATCAATCCCATCTTCCTCCCGTCGCATGGTCACATCTCCACCGCATCCTTCCCTACCCCGCTTCTTGGCCTACTGCGCAACTAGTTTGTACCGGTAACAAGACAGCGAGACTTGCCTATTATTGGCAATTGTTATGTAGCCTAAACGTTCGAGTTCCTCGCCGCTGAAAGTTTTATTGCGGACGAAAGGGTTGCGAGGGCTTAATTGCAGGTTGGTTACCTCTTTAGGGCCAGGTTTAGCAGATTTTGTGCTCGTTATATGAAAGGCAAGTTTACTATTACAAAGAAGGGAAAAAACCGAGGATTTTCACTTTGCTCGGTACATCCGAGAACTTGTTTTATCCGTGCTCGTTATATTCGAGTTTCACTGTACTGAAATTTTAGAGAGCATTGTAGAGCAAACCAATTTATATGCTGCAACCAAACTTGAGAGAGTTGATGGAACGCTCTAGAATGAAGTACAACCATATGAAAATTGAATGTTTTTATTTTTGTCTGTTCTGCCTGATTAATTGTAACCTTCTGCCTGCAATAATCAATATTCTCATTAATGCAAAACAATAGAACTGACATACAACTAGAAATAAGTCAGTAACATTGTAGAGAAGATAACAAACCAAGTTTGGTAGGCGAATATTGTCACAATTTATTTTATTAATAAATGAAACCATGATTTATTTGAAAAAAGTTACAAATTGATATTTATAGTTGATTTCTGAGTGTGTTTTGTTCTTTATGTGTTATCCTAACTCTGTAACTAAACGAGATAAGAATTTTTTTACTGAAACATATGAAAATCATAAGCTTTTTGCCTGGATGCCTATCACTGGTGGACCAACAGCATACCTGGCCACTATCGCTGGTGGCCATATTGTCCTTTTAACCGTATCATGGTAAGGGTTAAGATGTCTCTGGGTCGTGTAAGACCCGATCGCCGCGTACAGGTTAAAGCCACTAATTTGACTTTTTTTTATTAAAGCAAGCTCCATAACTGAATGTGCATAATACATGGTGCCCACCCCCCTTAAACATGAATAATAATGAAAATAAGCCACACCACCACACAGAAGAGAAAATATGACAACTCCAAACCTACCAACTACCTGACAAATTATACAATCTAATCCATTCGTTTTGACATCACTTGTTTAGACATTCTGCTTAACTTGATTCAGTTCCTTGGTCCCAACCTGTTCTTTCTTCATAATTGCTTAACAGTTCCTCCTAAACGGACAAGTTTTCGTCTCTCTCCTCTCATACCGATTCCTACTGCCTGACCAGCAAATAACACTTTTACCATTCAAATGTTGCCACCAAAAATTCTCACTCGTCAGCTCCATTTCATTTTTGTGACACCACAGTGTCAGGGCAAAACGTAATTGGGGTGGGGGTATCATGAGAGCTACATAACATATATATATAAATGATCTTCTCAAGTAACTTTGTCATTTCCCACTACAATTTTCCGACTATTTGACACAGCTTTGATGCTCCTGATGATGTCAAGGTATCTGGATTGTGTAGTATTACAAAAAGACCACAAAAACTTCTTTTGTGACATAACCATAACTAATATCAGCATTCGTCTCTCTTCATATTTTCTTCTTTTTCAAGAAATCTGGCTCATTAGAAATGAAGAGTCTCAAATGGGTACAAAGTAGGAATTTGTACTTTAATTTCCCATGATGACAGTGCAGAGTAAAACTTCAATGGTTACTATCATTTATTTGACCCTGAAGAGAACTTTCCTTTGCATGCGGTGCTGAATCTCTCCTCGTCGAAGCAACAATGACAAAACTTTGAAGACAGCCCTCTCAGGATATTTCTGTGGAAGAGAGAAACAAAAATAAAGGAATGAACCAGGGATCAGTTCAACAATTCACCAACATAACTACCTGCAATAAAAAAATTAGAATGTTCTCGGGCATGGACCTTTATAGAAGGGTTTCTGCTGTTGAACAGTCTTGAGACATGCCCAAAAGACACCCTCTGATGTGGCTGAGACTAGAAAGGAATGGCAGACAGAGCAAATAGTCATAAAATATAAAGAAGAGAAAAATGAGCAGGTCTAAAGATTTAGGAAATTATCACATTCATGAAAGAATAACCTTTCCCCCTTCCATGTAGCAAAAAGTGATACACAGGTTAATATAGTGCAAAGTAACCTTATTGGGACTCTTCGTCCTATTCCAGTTCAGTCTTAAAAAATGTTTAGCGGGTATGACTAATTATGTTCAGATTCAGTTTGCATTAACGCTTTGCTTACCAGCTCTTTAGGATGTCATTGTCCACTATCCCAAGTTACAATTACTTTAGGCTCATTTAATGTTCGGAAGACTGAAGATGAGTAAACATGTCTTTTATTGCACACCGCTGTGCTATGACAACATATTCCTCGCACAGAGCAGAGTATCGAGATGATACAAGACGTCCTGCACCTTCACTAGCTTATGTGTCATAGACTATTCCTAGAAACTATCTAGATATACAGATGCCTATCCCTGGCGATGCCAATGAGGGAATTTCTGGACTGGTGTTCGGCGAGCTGAGATTTCAGAAGTGGCTCAGTTTAGAATGCACTCTCAAAATTAAACAATCATCGAAAGTGGGACCATGCCCTCGTAATTAAAGTGTTAAGCATTCTACAGCAGTTCACAATGACTGAAGCGGCCACTCCACAATCCAGCAAACTAAAGATACATTTTAGCCATACTCACTTGTCTTGTGAAATCCTGGATAATGGCATGCTCAGACACTTGTGATCCAATCACAAATCTCCGCTTGATCTGTTTCTCAATCCTGCTCAACAATTCCCGATCTTCCTCTGTAGTGAAGCCCTCAGCACCTGAGTTGGGTTGTAATTGAAGAAGAAGAAGTATTAGAAAAACAAGATGTCTTAAAATATCACACATGTAAGTTCTGATAATGACTGATATTCGATGAGTCTGATATGATGACGAGTTCACATGGCCCAAGTGGCTCTCTGACCATATATGAAAAGCTTAGCTGTTTTGCAATTTTTGAGATATCAGACAAAATGTAAGAGCAATGGTTTATGAAGGCTGGAGCAATCATTTTAAGCTTGCATTAAGACATAAAGCAGTTTCATTCCCACAGAAAGAATATTACTGCTTAAATGCAACATGCTCATTCCACAGCGCTTAAATTTGTTTTAAATAATCTAAATGGAATATTCTCTCACCAGCAAGGTTGCCAGATGTTGCAGCATCCAGTGTGGACACCTGAAACAATCTCAGAGCTTCATCCACATCTGCTTCTGATGCAAATGGGGACAGCCTCATCTTGGCTTGGGACTCGGCAATACGAATGATAGCCTCAAGTTGTCTGAACGAGACAGATATCACACCATGTGAACATGTTCAGTAATATGGTCAGCTTTCCAGAAATGTACCAACTAAACATGTTCTTCGAGATGATACTGACAACAAACAATATCAAAATAAGTTTTGATGATGTGAATAACAAATAACAAGTAATTGTATCATACAATTCTGAATGTTGTATTTCTAATGAGTGAAGGCTAAACCTGATGATCGTTGCCTTTTTAGTCTTCTTAAAACTTCAAATATGATAATAACATACCCAGTGTCCACTTTATCAGTTTCTTGACCCCTCATGCTAACAATTCATATAAAAAAATCTCCAACACACAAATATCACATACGTGCAATCCTTCTTTTTTTTCTTTAACAGGTAAAGGCCCATAAATATAGCACAGCAGTAATAATATATAATGTGCATGCAGAGCTGCCAACCTCCAAAACTGGATTTTCATATTCCAGGCATCAAAAATTCATATTCTGACCCGGATTTTCATACTCACACCGGTGCAGAAAAATAATCTCGCGAAATTTAAATGAATGTCTCCTTTTAGCTGTTTAGTCATATTTTTAGGCTTGTAGATAGCTACTGTTTTCGTATCACACTAAAAAGCTTTTCTTCAGCTTTAAACTGAGGTAATGGGAGTCACTCACTGTGGTAAAATAATATTTGACTATCAACAGCTCTTTCCAAATCCTTTTCATATTCCTGTAATCTAACTGCTATTTTGATTAGGTGAATTCTTGCTTTTAACTAAAAAAAAATCCCCCTTCCTTTAAAATTAAAAAAAAAAGAAACCAAAAACTGATAAGATATGTAAGATACTGGCAATAATCACGAGAACGCCCTCATTTTGTAAGACAAATTTATACAAATGAAACTTGTTCATCACATAATTGCTGCTAAGCTTGAAATTCAAGACCATCAGAGGACAGACTGTAGCAATGTACCATGACCACTAGGAAAATTAAATCATTTATATCCTGCTAAAATTTTGATGTCACCAGAGACCTTGAACTGCATTAATAGCAGTAATTGTACCCAAGTGTAAAATGCTCACATTCATATCTTAAATTGCTCTCAGTCTCAGATTTAAGCATGCCATCTGCTGGTAGAGCAGGAAAGAGAAATCCATCTAGTCTAGAGCTAGCCCTAAACTTTCCAAACTGGGGCTTTGAAAGCGGCTCTGTCAGGCCTACTAGATCTAGTCTAGTAGTACAGTAAAGGTCATTAAGCTTGGCCCTGAAGCCAATACTATTATAGTAGTACACTATGCTCATCCCAAATGTAGGTCATCTAATGCCCTGAGGGCCTACAGTATACACTCACAACAGAATAAATGAAACATAGCCTACACAGGTAATGTGTAGCCTAGGCACTCTGGGTATGGCACAATGTCAATGCATATGCATGACGATTGGTCAGGCATCAAAGTAAAGCCCCAAACGCTGCAAGGTTATCTGGAGATGGGTTGAACAATAGCATAAAGCCTCCTGTGATGACTGGTATCTTTGTAATAGACCTCTAGTTTCAACTAACCTTCTTCTGGATCTAGCAATTTTGGTATGCGGCCGGCAAATAGGCCTAGCATACACGCCAAACGGTGCCGGCGAAAGCGAAACTAAGAAACACGCGTCAGCATCGATACTGCGTAGAGTACACGGCAAAACGGAATACCAGCACTGTACTGTACTCTACATTTTTCAGTCGTTTGTTGTGAGACTCGAGTACTTGTTCTCATGACTAAAACAGCCCAATTTGATGATTTTCAGTACAAGAAAGCTCTTTAAGCGCCCGACTTCGTTGGGGAAGGCATTCACAGTATTCTTTTTCATACTGACAGTCAATTTTCGTATTTTTAAGAGTACGATTCGTATTTCCGTACTGGGGTCAGATTTTCGTATGAAATACGAAAATTTCATACTGGTTGGCAGCTCTATGCATGCACATGTATTTCCTTGATACAAATTCTAAAATTTTTGACATTAAATAGCTGAAAAGTGAAAGCATAATCTATACACCTGACAGTGATTGGAATGCTGATCTTCTTGCCAGTTTCACGTTCATATTCACTAGCACTATTCCTCATGAGAACATATCGATTTTTCAGCTTCTCTGCTGCTTCTTCTGACAGTCGAGGGCCACATTTGCTGGAAAAAATTAAGGGAAAATTGCCACATGGATAATCAAGATGTTTGTGTTCTTGTTCACAGAATATGAGAATTTTGAAGAAAGTGAATCTCATCAAGTCGGCTGCAGTGTCCATGACACTATACTAAATTTTATTACAATAAATGTTTTCTTTGCCCATGACAAGATTTTAAATGGAAAAAGATTTAATGTGAAATCACATTAAAATCTTTGTTAAATTCAGAGCTCTGCAAAAATTCATGTCTCAGCTCAAATGCGCTAATCATGGTCTACTTAGGTCCTGAAAGCAACCCTCTGCCATCTTTGATCAAATTATACACAAATAATGAAGAACCAGATGAGGTATTAGGCAGCAGGCCAACAAAAAACCAGTACCCTCTCCATCCACATTCACTGACCACTTCTGTTAAAGGGGTTCCTTTAAATACCTTACCTTCTGCAATATGCAATATATTTTTTGAGTGTGTTGATAGGAATCTCCCCTTCTCTTGCTTCCTCTGTTGTTTGAAGGGCATTGAGGTGTACACTCATCACATGCTTAGCTAAAGTCTGAAATGCGAGACAAACATGCAGTCATATGATTTTATATGATAATTTTATATACTAATATAATTTTGTCATATAATTCAGACACTGCATCTTTGTTAGATCTCCACATTTACTGTAAAAATTTTGCAATTATTAATACTTTCAGCAGCAGCCATTATTTTCAGCATCACCTTTAATTTGCTGTGCACTACAGGAGGTGGGTAGAACACTTTTTCCATCTGCACCACTTGAGATTTATCATTTTAATTATCAGCAATTTTAATGAATTTTAAGTTTAATAAACATAAGCCCAACCTTATAGTGTTAAGCATATTCCTCGTATCCCATTTTAAGCATAAGCTTGTAATCTATCCTAAAGCATAACAATAAATCATTCTCACCATATCCCTCTCCTCATCATGCTCATCCTTAACAATGAAGATCATGTCAAACCTAGACAGGATTGTAGGCATGAAATCAATGTTCTCCCCTCCCTTTGTGTCATCCCAACGACCAAAAACTGAGTTGGCAGCAGCAAGGACAGAGCAGCGCGAGTTCAATGTGGTTGTGATACCAGCCTGGAGAAAAAGAAACACAAGATTAGATTCTTTCCATAAAAGAAACCAGCTATATTCAAAGATACTATTACCAGCTTCCTCTGACAAAAGGCTATCCTACCAAAATTACTCTTTGTGCATTTTCATGACTTATATATGAAAATATTTATCTCTGAACAAAATATTTTTGAGCAATTGAATGCCCCTGAATATTTTTACAGAAACTGGATAAGAATTTTGTTGAAGCAAAGAGCTATATTCAAACAGAGCCACCCATTTACTCAAAAGCAGCAGCTTTGTCAGAAAATGTCTATATTAGCTCAAATGTTACAACCCTCTTAGCACTGTTCACCAACTTCGCAATTCCAACTTCATATGCAAATAGAATTAAACTTGAACAGGATTATTATGAAAACCCTTTCTAGGGAGCTAGGGCTCATACAAAACACTCTGCAAATCCCAAAGTGATAGATTTGGTCACTAAATCCTTTGAATATTGCAAAATGTGCTGAGTGTGAAAAATTTAAGAGTGTTCTGTGTATTTCATATCATGCATGTCTGAATGTATCTTTAATAGAGCACATTCAGCTGTCCAGTGTATTGTGCCTTTCCAATTTCAGTTATGTGCAGTATGAAATTTACCCAAACAAACTTAAATACATGGAAAATGTGAGCTACCTTTGCAATGGAAATTGTCTGCTGTTCCATAGCTTCATGAATGGCCACTCTATCATCCTCTCTCATCTTGTCAAACTCATCAATGCAGACAACACCCCCATCTGCCAGCACCATGGCACCTCCTTCTACCACAAAGCCACGCTACAGACAAAATGGCAGCAGTAAATGTCATAAATATGTCTCCCCAACAAGCTCATGTTAGTGAAGAAAGGCTATGTCAGAATTTAAAAGAAAAACAAGAGTTCATATGAGAACAAAGCTTATAGAAAATATTGGCATAAGTGATGCATCATTTTGCTATTCTACCACATGGCTCATGTTGCAGCTGACTGGATGGACAGGCAAGAATGACTGGACAAACAAAATTACTTCATGAGATTGACACTGCACATAACAGAACTTGCTAAAACCATAGTCTGCTTGCTGATTTCATGAAGGTTAACAACTGCTGAAGTACGAGCATATGAAATGGGATGTTTATTGTTTCATCAGATAAGGCAAATTTTCACAATGGTAATGCTTCCAATCTTACAAAATGCTACTCTTCTAAACTATGGCCTACTTGCAAGGTTGGGCACGTTCACAAAAAATAAGACACTGCGTTCCGTTCTCCGTTCAGTGCCAAAATATGGAACTGTGTTCCGTTCCCCGTTCAGCAGAGACTTTCAAATTCCGTTCCGTTCACCCGTTCCACATCTGAGGAACTTAGTTCCAATCTCTGTTCCGTTCCGCTTACTTTTCCCGCCGAAAATAGCACGTGTTTCCGACTGCTGATTTCACAAAGGGAAACAAGGATTTTGATATTTAATGATTGTTACTTTATGTGTGAGTGTTTCCACGGAGAAGTTCAGTTTCAGAGGCGCAAGATTATGTCGCGTATGTAACTGTTATTTGGTGATGAAGAAAATTTGGACAAAAAAAAAACCAATCCAGATTTACTAGCATGGCCACACAAGTTAATATTAACTGCCATCTGCCAATAGTAACTGAATAGGTGCGGTGTGCTCCACAAAAACAGAAAATTTGGAGCCCCTCCTCCTTCCAGAATTCACTGCAAGTGAGAGAATCTGGAGAAATTACATGTGGACATACAAGCTTACGATTTCTTATAAATTTGAGAATTTATATATGATTGCACGAAACCCACCCCAAAAAAATCGAGATCGTGATGCATTTGAGATCATAACGCAGGCATGAGTCACAATTTTGGACAAGAGTCGCTATTAGAGTAAAATTTGGCATTTCTTGTTCTTAAAGTCGATGTATTGTGTTGCGTGGTTCTGGTTGGTTCTAGACAGGTATTTTTTAAAGGATCCTAGACAAGCAACGCTGCAATTACAATTGCTGACGTCATGTGTATGAAAAGCAGTGGGCCGTCTACCTAACCCACTACCGCCCTCTGCTTTCTTCGTGTGTACTAGACTATAATTATCCCACCCCTAGTTCTCATCTGCCCATCTACGTTACCCAATGAACCTTTTTTTTCGCTTTCCAAAATTAAAATTATTTAGGCTTTCAAGTTGGTGTTCAGCCGTCAGTCACCACCCACGATAGTAGACCTCTCGATGGGCGTAAGCGTTGTTTGGTTAGAAACGGACTTGAGGCGGTCAAGCCTCGTGACGCAGTCCTGGATACCAGGTGTCATCATGTCTTTATCAGTAAGGGGACAGGCTTCACTTGTGATTAAAAGTGATAAGCCAGTCCTTATTGTGTAATGTGGACGGCAACAGCAGCTTCGTCTCAACGGTCTTATTTACCTGACGCCATAAACGGGCAGGAGTGACAAACTAATCTTGCCGATTCGAAGAATGACTGTTATGAGATTGAACGAAGCTGGTGATCCTAGTGCAGCGAGTGCAGTAAATGCCGACAAAATGAGAAAAAAAAACCAAACCCTGGTCGCTGATGTGTGAACGGAATTTGAACGGACTTAAAATGAACTTAGTTCCGATCCGTTCGAAAAAATCACGAACTCCGTTCACGTTCACAATAAAACAACGAAACTCCGCTCACGAAACTGGAACTAAGTTCCGGAACTTAGTTCACATGAACGGAGTTCCACCCAACCCTGCCTACTTGCATCAAAATCTACAGTGTGTGACATCCTGTGCTAAATCATGTTACAACATTTTAAAATGAAATTTCCTTTTTGTTTGTCTTCCGCCAATTACTTTATTCCCTTATAATATATTTACAATAGTCTTTCAGTAAGTTGAATCTGTATGCTGTGCTACTCACAGATGAAGGATCTCGCATTACAGATGCTGTCAGACCAGCAGCACTGCTTCCCTTCCCAGATGTGTATACCTAAGATAAAAACAAAGAANTAAATCATGTTACATTTTAAAATGAAATTTCCTTTTTGTTTGTCTTCCGCCAGTTACTTTATTCCCTTATAATATATTTACAATAGTCTTTCAGTAAGTTGAATCTGTATGCTGTGCTACTCACAGATGAAGGATCTCGCATTACAGATGCTGTCAGACCAGCAGCACTGCTTCCCTTCCCAGATGTGTATACCTAAGATAAAAACAAAGGTCAGTTGTTACAACCATCTTACTTGAACAATATCACACTGAAGATGGTAACATGCTTTACTTAGCAACTGAACAGCATAAGATTTGTCTAAATCATCCAAGACCAAATGCACAAGAAAAATAATTATACCGGTGTAATCATCAAAACCTAAATATATGAGCCAAGGAATTGAGTCAGTTTCACCTCTTTAACCTCTTCACTGTGTCACATGGCAACATCCCAGAAGACTCCTACCTTGTGCTGCCAGTGACACTAAACTAAATACTATGTGGGGGGAGTCCCAGATATTGCTGATTAGGGTAAGAACAGACATATATGTCATACATATTGAAAGGGTTAATACAATGGGTCAAGCAAGTATGGTGATGAGTAACCATCCCTGCCTTAAGTAATATAAAAGGAAGCTAATAAATTTCAAAGGAACTCTCTGATGAGACAGCCTGTAGCTAAAAGCCCACAAAGTATGGCCTGATTAATCCTACAGGTGCAAAACAAAACAAGCAACAGAGTAAAAGTGGATTGGATTTAGGATAGAAAATTAAAAAAGGGTGAGTCCAATAGGCAGAGTAAACGTCTGAAAGATGTCACATTTCTTACTGAAACACTGGACAATGAAATTCAACTGAATATCAAGAGGTCTGTCCAAATATCATCAATACCAAACATTTTATGGTGAGCAAATTTCAAAGAACAGCTATTAATATTATCTTCTAGGCCAATTATCGAATGCACTCATAACTCATTTTACCTTCAATGTGATTCCTTACTTTTACCTACTGTCCGGCGCACTTACCCCAATTGGAGAACAGCGTTCTACAAATTTCAGAAGCTGAGACTTGGCTGTGCCAGGATCACCAAGCATGAGCAGATTAATATCACCTCTTCTGGTCAGGCCATCTGGCATTCTAACCCCAACAAAAAAACAAAAAAAATAAAATTTAATCCACATTCTTGCACATTAATAACAGCTAGCCTAAGGTAAACTGAAGCCCATATTAACAACAACAATGAATACATGCTAGAGAGATTATTACATAATAACTAAAAAATACTTATTAAATGGGTATCTAAAATCAAGTATTTCTGAGTATTTCATTTTGACAATTGTTTCAATGTAAGGCAGGATGTCTGGCAGATTTTGTTTTCTCACTACTACAAACATGATTCTAAAAATAATGACAAAGATGAAAAAATTTGCCCGAGTCAGACTGACATCATATGTAGTCTTGGAGTACATTGAAGGTGGGATGGGATAGGGGTAGGTTGTTTGTGTGAGGGCTGATTTATTACAAACTGGAGACTAATGTTTAACCAAAAAGGCAAAAAATTAAGTAAAAACACGTTAAGAACTAAGAAATGCTTTGCAATACGATGTATCTCAAATTAACGGTAGGTAATTTCATAACAAGCATAATAATTTAGGAAATATCAAATAGTCAAAATATTTTGCTATAAAGTTCCTTTCATATTAAAGTTCAAATGAAACACTGAATATTTTTTTTTCTTCAGACAACATATGATACATATATTGCATACATATCTTGAGAGATATATCATTTTTCATACTTCAGCAAAACACATTATCTAGAAAGTTTAAATCAATTACCTTTTCCTGGAACCACCAAACAGCAAGCAAGAAATGGCTTTCTTCATGTCCAAGCTACCATAAATAGAAGGTGCAACACTCTTTGCGACTGTCTCATAAATGTTGGGTGAAGCTGCCAGTCGTCTGAAATCATCTTCCTCTGCTGCAGTCAGTGGATTGCTGGCAGACCTTCCTGAACCTTCTGTGTCAATTTTCACTCCAACAATGCGGAAATAAGGTTGTCTTATGCCCACATTGACCTTGTCCCTGGTATTTCTCTGATCATAAAGATAATAAAACCATGAATTATGGCACTCAATTCCCATCAAACCCAAGGAAACTGAAGCACAAATTAATTTCCTAAAATTAAACAGCAAACCACCTATACATTAAACAGGTATCATCCACAAATATTTTTATCATCTTCTGAGATAAATATTACTTTCAACCTGGGATGCCAATGCCAGACCAAAAAAGATCCTGAAAAATGCGCGAGCGCGCGGAGTGTCAACATTTTTGACAGAAGCCAACTCAACTGTTGTGCTTTTAATTCTAAATCATTTTCCACACTTATAAAGGTACTAAAGTAAACATTAAAACCAAATAAAGTTTAAAGGAAAGTCAGTTTTAGAACTGTGTCTACATTAACCTAAATTTCTTCTGCACAGATAAAATAAACCTTCACACAACAAGAAATTTAAACCAGGTGTACATTATTTTACCATCTCTTTACCTATAACGCACATTTGTTATCCCTTATTAGTCTTATTTGGTCCTGATAAAATATCCACAAGAGTAGTGCTTTGACTTGCAGAGTTCAGACTAAGCTGGATTCAATGGTTCACGCCAAGTTCAGAAAAAAAGTTTTTTAAAAAAAGCAGCTATAGGCTTGGCTGCATTCTCTTTCTCTTTAATGTCCTTGAAACTCATCGGAATCCTACTGTTACGATGTGACAATTCCTTGAAACGTGGAGCTTGGGTGCCTAGTTTCCCGGCGTGCAGTAGTTTATTACTGCACAGTGTGCATCACATGTATCCGTCGCCTTTCAGCTTACAGAGGTAATCAGATTTATAATTTAATAATAAATGTAATTTATAGGAAACAATGGTGGATTCTGAGTAGGACTTCATTTTTACATTACTGACTTTCCTTGAATGATGACCGAGCGCACTGTTTACACTTTACGTGAATTCAGGTGCTAAATATAGCTCCGGTATTCCTCTGACTCGTTAGTGGTGTGTGCGCGCACATTCAGGAAGTTTGAAGAAGATCTTATTTCCGGTTTTGTGTGATTCATCCTTCGCGTATTTCATTTTCATGAAAGTTATCCAGATAACGCCGAATTTTTTTTCCCCGGCGCTCAAAACACCGAAATATCCTGATTTTCTTTCCCGCTGCTAAAAACGCAGGAAAATCCAGAAATCTGGATAATTGGCATCCCTGTTCAACATGTGAACAGTCTTTCCAAAATAAGTTACATCATTAACCACAACAATTAAAATGCTTTCCTCGTATATTGCTCTTCCTCACCTAAAATGAACACTCAAAATTCTCAAATATCCAGGTTTTCTTTCCCGCTGGCACTGCTAAAAACACCAAAAAAATAAATATCGGGAAAACTGGCATCCCTGGAACATGCATGTGAACTTGGTGCCTATATGATAAACACAATGCCCCGAAAAAAAATCCTCAATCATTCAGTGTTTTCTCTATGGTCAAAAAACACTGTTATGGTAACTTTTACTAAAATATATGGAAAGCAGACTTGATTCTTGGTGGGAAATGCCACTAGAGGGTCAAAGCTTACTTTTGATGGCTTGGCAGTTTTCTTTATAGAGTAGATACCCATGATGGTTACTCTGTTGCCAGGCACAACTCGGTCACACAGGTATCTGAGGAGGATAATCATAAGCACAACCATGAAAATTATTTAGTCTGGTGGAAAAAAAAAATGACCAACCATTAATGTAATAAAGGTGATTCCTATATCTGGAGACAATTTCTCTAGTTTTTTTTTTTACTGCGAAACTACAAATGCAGCCAGTCTAACACAAGTTGCAATGGTTCTGTCTGTATGTTTAGGATTTATTGTGTAGTAACTTTAAAAGTTAAAAAACTAATAAAGAATTCATTGGTACAAGTACTAATACTTCTTATCACTTCTAATGCAACCAACACCAAGAGCCTTATTAATCTTATGTCTGATATTTGATCTCTACTTTATTAACACAACCAAACCGCTGTCTAAAATCACCTGTCACAATAAAGCTGCAAGTGTCTTGGAAGTTCACCATTTGGCACATCCTCTGGAGCCTCTTGAAGTTTCAGAGTTTGAAAGTCAACACAGCGGCACTTGTCTGGGATGATGAAAAATGGATCCACTGGACACTTTGGCCGCCCTGCTTGCTCACTGCAAGAAAATACAGAGCCAAAAAATGACATGTTAAAAAGACCAAGTAAAAAAAAAACAAAAATTCATGTCAGTCTCCTCCCTCAGGGAAAACTATTCAGTCATACTACTCATACCAACAAACATAATCAGGATGTCACAAAATTGTGGAATCTCAATGATAACAAGGAACACAATCTCACAATATAAATATTCCACAGGTGCTGAATACAAACAACACAATCTGTTAGTATGGTCATTCAAGTGATAAACCCTGCAAGTAACTGTAATTCTGTTGGAAGATACTCATAAGTGGAATCACCTAAAAGAGCCACATCTAAGCCCTTGCCTCAAGTAAAATCACAAGACCCTCACAAAGTACAATTGTAAGATCTAGATCTGTGTGACAAATTTTTGTTGTCCTACTAACATTTGACATTGCCAATGGCTCTAACCGAGCCTTTTAGTTCCCTCTGCATAAACAACATAAATTTTGAAAACTTGCAAATTTAGAAACTTACAGCACTTATGTTTTATAACAGCTTTTAATGAGGACAGTATCAGCAGATGTACAAATAACTTTGAAATTACTAGTACATGTCTTACCTGCCCCTCAGGAACTTTTAAGATCACAGCCTCATCTCTTTAACCCATTCAGTACCACTGGTTCAGGCATAGCTATTGCTCTAAGGACCACGCAAGGGGACAAAACTCCAACTCTTGTCATACAAGCAATTTTTAAAAATTCATAACAAATACATTTTTGTATCAATTTTAATAATTTTTACATCTGTTTGAAGGGAAATGGCTGAAGTTTTATTTATAGTCAACTTTACATGAAAAAAGTAAGAATACTGTTTGAAATCATTAATCAAAACACTAGAAATTTTTTAAAAAATCCCTTTGACAGGATCATGTAGACCTAGATCTAGAGCTGCCTCGCTATCATCATCCCCGGCATCCCCAACGTCAGCAAACGGCACCACTACAATGTATTATCATCACCTTTACAAGCATTATCATCAGGAACAGTGTCATTGTCATTATAGTCATCACGATCCGCAGCGTTNTCTTATGTCTGATATTTGATCTCTACTTTATTAACACAACCAAACCGCTGTCTAAAATCACCTGTCACAATAAAGCTGCAAGTGTCTTGGAAGTTCACCATTTGGCACATCCTCTGGAGCCTCTTGAAGTTTCAGAGTTTGAAAGTCAACACAGCGGCACTTGTCTGGGATGATGAAAAATGGATCCACTGGACACTTTGGCCGCCCTGCTTGCTCACTGCAAGAAAATACAGAGCCAAAAAATGACATGTTAAAAAGACCAAGTAAAAAAAAAACAAAAATTCATGTCAGTCTCCTCCCTCAGAGAAAACTATTCAGTCATACTACTCATACCAACAAACATAATCAGGATGTCACAAAATTGTGGAATCTCAATGATAACAAGGAACACAATCTCACAACATAAATATTCCACAGGTGCTGAATACAAACAACTCAGTTTGTTAGTATGGTCATTTAAGTGACAAACCCTGCAAGTAACTAATTCTGTTGGAAGATACTCATAAGTGGAATCACCTAAAAGAGCCACATCTAAGTCCTTGCCTCAACTAAAATAACAAGACCCTCACAAAGTACAGTTGTAAGATCTGTGTGACAAATTTTTGTTGTCCTACTAACATTTGACCTTGCCAATGGCTCTATCTGAGTCTTGTAGTTCCCTCTCCATAAACAACATAAATTTTGAAAACTTGCAAATTTAGAAACTTACAGCACTTATGGTTTATAACAGCTTTTAATGGGGACAGTATCAGCAGATGTACAAATAACTTTGCAATTACTAGTACATATCTTACCTGCCCCTCTGGCACTTTTAAAGTGGTTCTGAATATTCAATTTTTAAATCCCCAAATCCCTGTTCCTTACTCCTTATGCAAAGTTGATGTACACAAGAAGCTTCTACAATAAAAAGCTTGGGCCGATGGCATTACAGGGGTACATATTTTAGCAATTGAAAGTGCCAGTCTAGGCCCTAACATTTTCGATCTGAAAATCCTTCATTTTTATCGAAACGGTCCGCAAACCGGAAGTGACGTCGTAGCCACTACGCCAGCAACAATGGTCTACTGCATTGCGGTTAACTGTCGGTCACCATTTCGGGTGCGCAAATCGTGGTATTTACCGTCGAGTTCCGCTAAACTGGCATCGAGAACACCACGTTTTCTTTCACAAATAATCATATAAATGTTGATATTATAGAGAAAATAATATTATGAATTTTTAAGTATTCAGATATATACTATTTCAATAAAAAAGGCATGGGGTAACTCATGAACATTCAGATTACACATCAAAATTAGGTCCAACGTCTTGTGCAGAGTGCAGATCTGTAAAGAAGTTTACTATGCTATACATGAGAAATTTGAAAAGTAAAACTGTATCGAGGACCAAAAAGGGTGTTTTCTGCCGAGGGCAAGCGATACTAGACTATGTCTAGGCCCAGTCTAGCACAAACGGCGTTCGATGCATAGGTGTTTTTTTTTTTATTTGGTGGGGGAAGGGTGGAGGCACAGTGGACACAGAAGCGTGAAGACATATGGAAAATACAGAACCTTATAACCCTTTCCACAAAGACACTTTTTTTTCTCTTATTCAATGTGAATCAAATCGTAAACAACGGCTATGTCGTGCCTGTTGGGAGGAACACTCAGTAAACATTCTGACATACCACAAAATGTTTAAATCACAGATTAAGAGTTATTCTAAACTGTTGAAATGCCTAATCCTTAAAAAAAAAAATGAACAACATAACACACCGTACTTTACAAAATCTGTGAAAGCTGGAAATGATAACAACATTCTGACACACCGATAAAATGTTATCGCACAGATTAACCCTTTAGCTGCCAGACATTTTTCTGAAATCTTTCCCTCAGTGCCAGAGCAGTTTGGACAAATCTCAAAAAAATTGGTTGTGTTTGAAAAAAAAATCATAACTTTTTAATTTTCAAAGATTTTACATCTCTGTAAGAACAAAAATTGTTGGAAATTGGATAAAGATTTAGAATATATGCATGTGATGAATGTGTGTGTGGTGGTGAAGGTGGTTGTTGCTGTTGCTGCAGCAGCATCACCATCATTTTGCATTTTTTCTTCAATTTTTGATAAGTAAAATGAAACTAGACAAAGGTTTAGCCATGAAAATGCATGAAATAACATCATCACCTTAAAAAAAAATAAATTCTGATGCTGTTGCTGCTGCAATCTTTCCTTAGCCATCATTATTATGGAGAACAACGACATTCAATAAAGAGACAAAAACTCACAAAAAGTAAGTTCTTTTACCTTTACTGTTTTTTTTGCCTTTTTTGGTCAAATTGACAAGAGCTCTAAAGAAGTCATCATTTATAATAAGCTTGAGGAAATCTAAAGGCTTAGGCTGATCTGGAAGTAATCCATCATCAACTAGCCCAGAAATGCATGAATAAGGCTGCATAGGGTCTTTATCTAACCAAGTGTCCTTAGGCCTTAGTCCATCCATCCTGCATGTCCACATGTACATCACGATCCCCATTTGGATTGAAATCATACAGACTTCGCAATGCAGGCCTGGTATTACGTCCTGCTTCAACTTCTACTGCATCAAAACCTTCAAATTCGTCACTGTCATCACTATCGGACGACAAAAACAGCTGTAGAATATCAGATCTGTCAGGATCTTCGCCTTCTTCTGTGGAGCTCGCCATTTTACTGATCACGTTACTTCTATTCCGCATGAAAAACTCCCCGATCGGTAAAAAAAAGTCTGCAAAGGCTCAAAATACGCCTCCACCAATCAGCATTCAGGTTAACTTTGCCCCGAGGCTAGAACAATGGCGGCGTGGCTACGGTTCCGTACCAACATAGGCGTGTACCTTTCACGACGTGCGTCGTGAACGGCAGCGAAAGGGTTAAGAGTTATCTAAACTCTTAAAATGCCTATTCCTTAAAATAAAATTTAATCGTTACACACCGTACTTTACAAAATCACTGAAACCTGGACATGGCAACATTCTGACACACCGATAAAATGTTTAGGTACAGATTAAGAGTTATCGTAAACTCTTAAAATGTCTAATCCTAGAAAAAGAATTTAAATCATAACACACCGTACTTTACAAAATCTGTGATAGTTGGAAATGACAACATTCTGACACACCGATAAAATGTTATCACACAGATTAAGAGATATCGTAAACTCTTAAAATGCCTATTCCTTAAAATAAAATTTAAATCGTTCCACACCGTACTTTACAAAATCACTGAAACTTGGAAATGCCAACATCCTGACACACCGATAAAATGTTTAGGTACAGATTAAGAGTTATTGTAAACTATCAAAATACCTAATCCTAGAACAAAAATTTAAATGATAACACATCGTACTTTACAAAATCTGTGAAAGCTGGAAATGAAACATTCTGACACACCGATAAAATGTTATCACACAGATTAAGAGTTATCGTAAACTCTTAAAATGCCTATTCCTTAGAATAAAATTTAAATCGTTACACACCGTGCTTTACAAAATCACTGAAACCTGGACATGGCAACATTCTGACACACCGATAAAATGTTTAGGTACAGATTAAGAGTTATCGTAAACTCTTAAAATGTCTAATCCTAGAAAAAGAATTTAAATCATAACACACCGTACTTTACAAAATCTGTGATAGTTGGAAATGACAACATTCTGACACACCGATAAAATGTTATCACACAGATTAAAAGTTATTGTAAACTACTGAACTGCCTAATCCTTAATAAATTTTTTCAAACTGAAATATTTGTATAAGAGTTAGAGGGGAACATGTAGTTCAGAGATTGTTAGCAATTAATGTAAATCATTTAAAGGAAGACTGAACCGTCCTACAGACCATATTAAATCATACGGTACCCTATTATTTCAATAAAACAGTCTTTCAAGTGTGTGTCATAATGATATGACGCCTCTGCTGGTCCCAGACAACTCATAGGATTACATTATCCAAAGTCCGAATTGTTACAACCACTGCGCGCGTGGCGGCCATAAGCTTACGTCAAATACGTTCTCGCCACATGGCCCAGCTGTCTAGCCAGTGCTGTGCGAACGGGTGATAGCATGTTGGTATGAATGTTTTAATTCCTCTGTGAACAGTAGATATGCCAAACAAAATCATGCTGAGGCAATAAAAATGCAGAATACTTTTTCTGGCTTACTCTACCAAACTTTACATATTATACCTTAATTAAAAGCTGAATAATACATTGTCAGGTAGAGGTGTCTGCAGATATTGGAACATAAGTGACGTCAGCGTTTTTGCCGTGGGCTTCTGCTGATCGGGGAAGGGGAATAATTCTGGACTTGAGGGCCAAACCCGGTAACTCTAGCTCTCCTTATTGCATCATGTTACATACGCGCACGATAACAGAACGATGCTCTTTCTTGGCAAAATTGACTCGGTGGGCACCATAGATAATTTTTAGAGAGAAAAGGTAATGAAAAGTGGAAAATTATTTTTGATGTGCGTGTCCTACTTTAACCAATGAATGAGATGCATTCTTTTTGAGATGCATTATTTTTGCAAAATGTAAAGAACCCCATGAACTGTTTTGGAAGACACTTATTTCATAGAAATGGTCATGTGTGCTAGAGTAACATATTGAGCTCCTGTCAGAGTTTACACTGAGAGTGAGATAATGGATTTCTTTTTGCATCTATTACATCAATATAATACCTCATCACTTACTTAGAGACTGGAACACATGAAAAGTCCTCTCTCACCATTTTCAAAGTAGACTATGCACAGCTGTGACAATGCACTCAGCAAAAAAAAGGGTTAAACTAGACTCAGATCTAGACTAGTTTGGGTGTAGCCTGTTTAATCTAGACATATTCACCCATCTTTTCATTGCTAGCCCGTTTCCACTGAGATTACTGATTAGACACTAGACTTAGGGGACCGATGCACGGGCGGTCCATTGCACGCACATTGTCACTGGTCCTGCTTGTGTCATCTTTCCAATTATTCAATGCTTACCACTCAATCTGCGCTCTGTTGCATTTAAGTCCTCTTTTTTTTTTCTTCTTTCTGAGTTGGTCTGGCAATCTTAGCCGGCTCAAACTGATATGGGTCAATAGGTTTACTCGTGGCCATTGTTTTTTCTGAAGACAGCCGTTTGGCGTAGTGGCTGTGACGTCACCATTTCGGGTGCGCAAATCGCTGTATGTACCGTCGAGTTCCGCTAAACAGGCATCAAAAACACCACGATTTCTTTCACAAAAAAAAAATCATATAAATGTTGATATTATTGAGGAAATAATATTATGAATACATTTTAAAGTATACAGATGTATTATTTCAATAAAAAGTCATGGAGTAACCCATGAATGTTCAGAACCACTTTAAGATCACAACCTCATCTCTTTAAATAAACATTTTCAACAAGTACTTTTATGATAAAGTTGCACAAGCATAGAAGGAATTATTCATACTCTGGTTGGGGGTTAATTCGGGTTTCTTTTATTGTAGTCAGTATTACTAAAAAGACAGGAAATTTGTATCTAAGTCAGCTGTAACCCAGAAAGTAAATACTTACGTGTTACATTTACGTGGCAGGGCATAGCCTTCCAGACCTGGTTTGACCTGGATGTTGTTGATAACATTAGCGCAGCTGCGACACTGGATGGCAAGGCGGATAGCCTTGGATCTTATTGCAGATGCTGCTATTACGATGCCAGGGATCTTCACAAGGCGGGACATCTGATCAGACTGGCAATAACAAAAAAGAGCGCACAAAGTATTAAATGTGTCTAGGAGTAATTCATGTCAGTATTATAAGGCTGACCGTTGCGCGACTGCCTCCAAGAAAAGGAGGTAAACCTTCTTTACCTGTACAAAAGTTACTGAATACATGTATAACTTAAAAACATCTCTTGACCAGCAGGATTTGCCTAAATTTCTTGCCTATAATCCAGGGCTAATACTGACAGATATTTTTGTTAATATGCCAGTGACACATCTGGGCAATCACCTAACAGATATTGGCTAACACTGACCACTTCTCATCCCTACAGATTCTGAACTCTGTGAAGTCTACTTGCAAAATCCACTAAGGATTCATAATACAGTCGACTCCGCTTAATCTCCCTTCCTCGGGATCCCGGAAAAAGTAGGTGATTAAGTCCTCGGGATCCCGGAAAAAGTAGGCGATTAAGCGCAGAATAAGTGGAGAAGGTAATATGATCTTTGAATTCACGGGTGTTGAAGAGTGATCGATTATCAGGAGTGAGAGTCGATTATCCAGTGACTTTTGGAGAGAAAAAATTCGGTTCCCTGGAAAACGAGGCGATTAAGCAGAAAAGGTGATTAAGCGGAGTCGACTGTAGTAGGCTGTTTCTCTCCGCTAATCAATAGTTCTCCAACATATTAATCAAAGGTCTCCAGGAAGCCTATGAAATGTTTCTCTTGGTGTAAAAAAAAATAAAAATCAAGTGATATTATCAGTAAAAATATCAATGACCTAGTGGACAAACGGTAAGTCTGTTTGGTTTCACGTACCTTGAGCTCACGGATACTACAAGCATTAGAGGCTGAGGTCAGCATGACCTGAATGTCCTCAACTTCTTCCTCGCCCTCAGGTCTTGGTCGTGTTACTTCATCAGCAACTTCTTTCGCCGCATCCTCAAACTACAATGAGTGCAATCATAATGAAGCAATTACAATAACTGAATACATTTTTCAAATTTTCCAAATGGTTCACCACATCAATAAGCCATGGGCATGTAAACACTATATGGCATCTGTTCTCTTTAAAATTAAAATCTAGTTTCATGCCCACTGATGACTGAAGAGTTATTCTGTACTGACCATGATTCTCATCTATGAGAGCAGAGAAAGGTATGCTGAAAACCAAGTTTATTTTTTCCTCAGCCAGTATCAATAAACCATCAATGTAAACAATTTAGGGGCAAATAAGCCAGACAACGTCAGTTATTTTGCTACAGCATATATCTCAGAAATTTCTCCTTTGCCAGCCTTCATCATGATTGCAAGTCCTTGCTATCACATAAACAGTTATAATTCAGTGCTTCACACCTGTGAAGTCAACCTTTGATGCCATTCACATAAGCGATGGCTACTTAGCAGAAAGTCAAGGGCATAACAATTGCTATAGTCCAGCAAAATTTCAAAGGTGTGTACTCATTATTTTCACTCTCTCTCAGTTTGAAACATGCACATTAAAGTTACTTAAACTGACTGGTGTGGATGTGAAGCGTCCGTGAACTATCACATTTCTCCCCCCCCCCCCCCCCC
>JAWQUT010000329.1:237522-266443 GCA_033807755.1 Ellobium chinense
AGGGGCCGGGAGCGCGGAGAAGGGTATGGGAGTGTCAAGACTTCGTTCCTATAAATGCCAAACAGAACAAACAAAATGACAGATGTGGTCAAATGAATTACCTTATCACAGGAGTGAACATCTGCGCTATGTATGGCGTATATTATTATATACGTCCTCATTCTTTGTTACAAATGACTCTTCTTGGATGCACTGGTACGTCCCGGAAGTTGCATGCCTATGTCGTATCCGACGTACCCATACATCTTAAACTCCTTAACTATTTTATGTACAGGCTACTGAAATCATGGTAATTTGGTGTGTGTGTGTGTGTTGTGGGGGGTGGTGNGGGGGGGGGGGGGGGGGGGGGAGGAGTGAGAGTGGAATCTGCAGGCTCATTAACAGTCTTTTGATTTCAGAACGACCCATAAGCCGTTCAGCCAGGCTACTGTCCCCAGCAATGTTGCCACTCAGAGGAATTTATTCCAACGGTATAGGGTTAACTAGATTTGCTAATAGTCATTTCTCCCCACGTAGGAGAAAATATCTTTTCCTAAGTTGTTGGAAAAAGTGTGGAAAAGGATAAAATGCCTGGTTATCTTCTTTATATAGCAGTAAACGTAAATATGTTCCCCACTAACACTTGCCTCAACTTCGCGCTTTGGAAAAACTCACAATCACTATATAGTAGGGTAAACGCACATTATCAGAGTGGCAACAATGGGCCCCAATCACATTTCGTTCACACATCAGATAATATGTCATGCCTTGTAAGCCAGTCGGACTAAAACTATAGGCTATGTCGAAGGACAGCACCGCAACGATAAAGATACAGTTCATTTAGTCATAGACAAGTCATGGACTAGATCGATATTTCGACTAAATCGGTGCTGTTGTTAGAGAAAGCCAAACTATAGAGTGAAATGAAGAGACCATGTGGAAGAATAAGACATGGAGGAGTGGGTAGAATGATGTCAGGGTTAATCAGGAGAGTTGTGGGTAGACAAACCATCTGAACTTGATAAGATCACGAAATGACGAGGACCATGACAAAACATGTTATCTAACACTACGTGATGATGTTTTATGGAGTATTTTCACGAGAGGAGTAAATTTCGTGAAATTGTATGTCCTTTGAAAGTTTTTTAGTGACTAGACTTGGTGCAGTTTAGTCTTGCCATGCGTTTTCTTTTTGCACGACGTGTAGACATGGTATGGTGGGAGGAGAGCAATACTGTGTTTTCTGTTCCAGCTGTTGAGAAGTAGGTGGGAAGAAGATTCGTTTCATTGAATTCAAGCTGACCAAAAACTTGCGAAGATTTACATTCAACACCAGGAGCAGATGGTTACAATGGCCAGTGTTTATTCTGTGCATCCAGCGCACGGCAAATAAGATAATAAGACTATGGATTTTTAAAAAAAAAATTTGTTGCATGGTCTTGCCTAATCGAGACTGTGAACAAAGAGAGATTTCTGAGAACGAAATTAAATATCTGTACTTGTAGAATCCAAAGCTTGGACTAATACGGTATAGTCATCCTGCCGAGTTGCTAAGTTCTGAACAAGTGAAAAATATTCAAAGTCTATCTTCAGTCTCCAGTTTGTTTGACCATGTTTTGCAAACTGTGCTATGAAATTCATGGTGTGTATTCTAAAATTTCTCAACACTAATAATTTTTTTAAAAAACTTAATCACTTGCATCTTTTTCCTCTTTAAAAGATTATTCTAAAATGTTAAAAGTTCATGTAATGCTTTTTGCTGTGGATAAGAGTGTTGCACTTTACTATCTCTTAAAGTGCAATTTTTTTTTTAAAGAATAAAGGTTTCATGCGTGATACGGCGTGATAAAACACAATCTGGTGTGATGGAAGCATCGATATGTGAACTTGGAATCAATGATTGTTGAGAAACGAGACAGTGCTGAAAACATCTGGGCATAAAGAATTGACCTCGAGATTTGATTGAATATCTCGGCGCATTCTGACGACGTGTTTTCTTCATCAACAGCCAGCGACATATTATACAGAGACACAGCGATGACGTTGAATTAAGAAAAAATATCATAGAAGTTCCTTTTCTGTTGTATGGGAGACGTTTCTTTGCTCATGGGCACACACCACTAATATTGTTTTGCTGTTTGAGCCAATATGCTAACGTCTCTGTGGCCACTTGCAAGAACACTAGCAACGATCGAAGATATCTTTTATTCCCTGTACTTACATGCGTCGTCGTTTAATATAATAGGGTTACCCTGAAGTAAGGGTCGTTTCAAGCTGGAAGGATAAAAAAGCACAGTTGAAACTTTCATTAACAATGACGGCTGAATCCTTTTTTCTGCACTTAGCTCCGAACTGTAAACTAGACCTTTTCCCCGCTCCATGACGTTACACGCAATAGGGTGGTCTCCTTTTCGAAGCCGTACAAATACGACTTTACAGTTTCGAAGAGTGAGATGTAGAAATATGCGTCATTTCCGTTAGCCAAGCGAGCGGTCTTTGATTTTTTTTTTTTTTTGTGCTTACCTTAGTCTGCAGAGTGCTGTTATCTCAGCCGGTTGTTCAAGTTCCAATCTGACGTGTAGATGCAAACTGAATCACAGCAAGCATTATGTCTAAGAGAGAAATATAACACGCAATTTGCGAAGACTAGGTTTGTGCCATCTGGCTGTCTAAATCGGTAATGCCGCGACACACGCCACCATCTTTCAGTTACGGTTTTAGATCCAGTTGTGAAGTCAGTATTCAGCACTAAATAACCGTATTTATGCTATCACCCTTCCAGCATAACTAAATATATGTGCAAAACAGAACAGACTCCATATTTGATGATGTGGTTAACTATGGCCACTTCTGTGAAGTGAGTGTTTTTTTTTAATATCAGTCACATTCATTTATCTTTATTACATTATAACACTGGCAGTGATGCCCGGTGACAGTAAGACTGACCGTGTATATATCTAATGATACTATAACTTCTTACCACTGCTTGACTTTCCATATCATTTGCTTGTGTACTTGACAACTTGTGATGGTCCGAAAAGAGGCAAGAAGTGCGGAAAGGTGAACAAACATGGATGCCTATTGTTTATCTCTATGCTTAAGCGCCCGAGGGCAAATGCCGTAATGCAAAAAAAAAAAACAAACGCTACCTCGACAGCTGTTATGCTCTCATGGCCACACCCACTGCAGTCAATAGACTCACATTGCTGATCTCTTGCAAAACACTCAGAAACAACAGCCTGAGTTGGTGTGAATTCTCTCAAACTATGTCCAACGGATAGCATTTTTACAATGATACTATAGACAGGGAGAAGACCCAATTCATTGTCCAGTTAAGTGTATGGAGGCTCAGGAAAAACAGTGGGTGAGATCATGACTTATTAGAGTAAACTCATTCCTGATGTTTTTTCATGTCTGGAGATTATATCTGGGTTTGTACACATTTCCAAATGGGGCAACACCCTAGGGGACTATAAATTCATTTTTTGTTCGGAGTGGTCAACATGATAGTATGTTAATGTCAGAAGACAGAGCTGACAGAGACGTACTGCACTTTGATTCGTCTGAAGTGATGCGTCTTTCATCAAGATACAGACAGGCAAAATAAAAAAAAACAACCCCGTCCCATTGTATACTGAAAGCACCGCAGTTTTGAAGGAAGAACAGTATTTATTGTCTCAGGAGGAATTAAGACAGTCGATCATACTTAATCTCATTTCCTCGGGAGAGTGGAAAACGTTGCAATGAAACGGAACTGAGGACAATGAATCCTGACTCTGATCATTACTTCTACTGAAAGTTGAGATGAAATTAATTCCAACAACTTCCCACTTTGGGTACGACTGCATATTGATTTAATGTAATTTAGCTATTTTGTGATTAGTTACCTCAGTAAAGAAAGGGAATTAGAGATTCGAACTTGTGTGTTTTGTGTTTTAAACCACTATACGATCTCACCATTGTTTTGTATTCTAGTGTAACATGCAAGGCCACAGAAAGGGGGCTGGTGGAGGAGGGAGGGGTCGAGGTAGCTGTGCGTGACATCTGACACGCTTTACGCACAGCTGCGGAAAATGGGATCAGCTTTACTCGATCTAAGCAGGATGATTCAGTCAGCCCTGGGCAGGACGTTAATTGTTATAGGCTCATTAATGAGGTATTCATTTAATTAGTTAATATCGACGTCAGAGGCTGGTGTTTGACTTCGTCATCAGATCACGTGAATAATTGCTTTGTCTCACCTACTTTCTTGTGACCAGTGGCCGTAAAACCTTTGCGTTAATCTGCGCAGTGCGGTAACTTCAGGAAACACTACTAATGTTTTGAGTGTTTCCCGCAGTTACCGCAGTGCGCAAGTTTACGCAAGGATTATACATATGGCCAGAGGTACGTAACACTATACAGGAAAGCAGACTGTTTACTTAGTTTGAAAAACAAAACAATTAAGGTATATTTTCCTATCATGATTAGGTTATGGAATACTACGTAGTCTACACTTTCGGCAGGTTCTCCACTTGGTATCTGTCTTTGCATGGGCGACAAGTTGCTTGTGTAGCGAACTGACTTCTTTGCACTCGTGACACACTAAGAATCTTCTAAGAAGAAATCTAAGAATTCGAAACCAGACCAATTTCAGGATTCGAGTCTGGATTCGGACTAGGATAAGGGGATATGATGGATTTTTGCCCATCACAAATTTCTAGTGTCTGGAAACGTTCTTGCGTATATGACATACTCACTTCCATCTGTGTAGCAACTATGTGTACTAATGCAGCACTGTCGAAGAGGGCAGTCTTTCTAGTCTGCTAGGCAGTCAGTTCTTTCATTCCCGCGCACTCCAGAGTAACCGAGACTCAGAGATCTCAAGCCAAGTGAGTTTCTCCTTTGCAGAGCTGCTGTCTATTCTTATCTCGGTCTCTCTCCCTTGATCTTTCTGATCGTACAAAATCGACTGTAAAAGTTTACTTCTCCTGAATCTCTCTCCTGAAACATCGTAATTTCATCAATATTACATGATTGAAACTAACCTTTCGAAGTTAATGAATTACAACGAGCAGTGGCTCTATCGTAATCTATAATATCCTTATAATCGTAAAATCATGCCCGCCCATGGCGGATTATGTCTTTGCATGAAATGAAATAGAAATACACTGACAAGGTCACGTCCATTAGGAGCTGGGTTAGGCCAAGTCTTTTTACATTTGGACATGAGAAATAAAATTTCATATTTTTGGTCTGAGTGGCCACGTTTTCGACAGAATTTTCTGCAAATTTCATTTCTGGCATTGTTGCCTGTCCACACAGTCTCAATACAGATTTATCGTGGAGAGAAAGACTGTTGTTAATTTCAGTTTGTCAGTATGATAAGTATCATTTAGATATAAACCTAGATGATATCTCATTAACATTTTTTATCAATGATTAGGGATCAGCTCACAGAATTTTCTCATGGTTACTAATAAACTTTGGAGATGCATGGCGCGTTATCAAATATCGACTGAACTTAGTGATCGTAACATTTTGTCTTTGTTACTTAAGAAATATTTGTAATGTAAATAATTTTAGGACCATTCCATTAAGAGAACGGGCACTTCTTTTTTTTTTCTCTTGTAGGCCTAGGAAAGGGAGCTTCAGAATATTTTTTCTTCCGTGCCAGCGGACGAGATTTAATAACGCGCACATCCTTATCGGTGTGCTCTAAAAACACTGAACAATGCGCTTCGTTCATTCCTCGTGCCCCCAGCGATGATTAGCTTAACAGCAGTAATTTGCAAGGGTTATCTGTGAGTTCATGGTCTGCTGCCTCTTCCTCCTCCTCCTCATCCTCGTCCTTCTCATCGTCCTCCTCCTCCCAACAGTCCTATTCATGCATGAGTGTAATACAAATTCCCTAGCCTCCGCATTACAGATGTAGGAGGAGGGGGCGGGAGTGAGCGTAAGATCAAATTAACCTTGGGGCAGATGCCCTGCGCCTCTCAAAGGACCCAAGAGATTCCGGATTTCTAACGGATTTAGGGACCCCGTGTCATTTTTTCTGAGCTATGAGGATTCCCCAGAGTTTGTTGCTTTCAGGGCTCTGCGCTATGTTCGCCTATCCCTGAGTAGGAGCTAGGCTAGGGTGCCCCCTGCCCCCTCCCCACCTTCCAAAAAAAAAAAAGAAACCCAAAACAAACTAAAGATTGCCAAATGCTTAAATAGGTGCACAGTAAATTTCAAAAGTGACCTGGGAATCTGGAAATTTTACGAAGCTGGTTTATTTCGAACTTTTGCCCGAGAGGAAAATACCCTCTTTATAGTTAAGGATTTGTCCCCACTCGCGTCCTAAAACACACTAATTTACTGCCGGTTCTCGTGAGGAAAACAGTAATGTTCCTTTCCATGCAGATATCGACTTCCGTGGGCTCCCTATCCATTAGTGGCAGGCCTTAAACTTTAAATGTGATTTGGCCACTCACGCTTCAGATATTTGCAAAGGACTCCAAATGTCATTAAGATAATCACATTATGAAAGAATACAACTCTTACCAACTAAAATTGATTTTGATATTTGAGCGTAAGTGCTGGACGTTATGAGAGGTTAATCAAGGGACAGACAAAATTCCATATTTATTGTGGTTTTGGTTTCTGAGATTTTAAGCTTGAGGAAGCATTTTCCTAACTCACTACGTTCATTGTCCAAACTGAGTCATTCTAGCTATGTACAAAGCAGCATCTTCCCTACTGCACTCATCCACAAAACAATAAGAAATCGGGTGCAAATGATAATTATGAATTAAAGAAACGACAGTTCCTCAGCTTTCGATAGTAAAAATTCATAATCGGCTTTCGGAGGTGAGTATTTGCGCTGAGGACCAGTGTCGCGAATACTCACTATCGAAATCCCTTAAAAGGACAACTCTTACCTGTTTGCTTTCCTCTGATACAGATCTGTTGCGTCCCCGGACGGTGATATGCTTTTGCTTTTTTTTTAACTTCCTTGGATGTACATGTATTTGTGTGACATTAGATGAATTTAATTTTATAAAATTCAGTTCTCTTCACGGAGTCTGGCTCAAGACGCTCCTAAATATTATATTTTCCAGAAAAGCAATTTTGCTCTTTGTTTGTGGTCTACTTCTCTAAACAAAGATCTTTCATACTGCATTCATATCACTTTGTATTAGTTTTTTTTCGAGGCATAAAAATTGCGAATTTCACACACTGCTGAAATACACGACAACATACAATGTACTTTGAGATGTACTTTGCGTTTCATTTCCCTTCTTATATCAGAATATTCCTGCAATCGGAAACGTGTTGTGTTTACTTTGTGCAGATTTTGCTATTGATATAAGATATTCTGATTCATGCTTTTTTAGGCCCCAAACTGCCACACCCTTTTTTGAATCAAGTCACAGGTGTATTGGTAGTCACAGCTTCATCATTATGGAAACAAGCAGTCTCTTACCGCAAATAACTTTTGAACGGTTGTACTTACAACTTAACAAGCAAGAGGAAAACAGTATTATCTCTGGCAGAGGCTGCGATATACTGAAGAATGAGCTTGAGGAGAAATGAAGGTATTTGAACTCCAGTGCTCCAGTTCTTTCTTATGGACCAGAATGAAACTTCACCTTTGAGAAATAATAATATAGTTAAGAGAAGAGGTGTGGTTTCTTCGTTCTAACTCATCACGAACATGAATTCTTTGTGTGACAAGGTCTGAATGTGAAGTGGCTGTAAGAACGAAGGGTAAATCACAGACTATATATCATATTGAACAGAACAGACATTGCTATAGAGTGGCATAGTCAAAAAATGAATACGAAAACTCAGAGCAGTCACGCCTCATCGATTGCACCATCTCCATAGAACTAAGGCGGCCCTTCTACTGACCTTCGTCCAAGAACATAAGAAAAACCTACTGGAAAATGGTGGAAATAAAATAAACAAAAAGGTGTGTAACACATTACCAAGAAGCATGAGCGAGAAACGAGGTTGTCACGGGTTAAAACGGTGCTCATTTGCCTCATTTCTTGTCTAGGGTCACAAAGTGTGCATTAATCTAGATCTAGACCCACGTGTAAAATGGAAATCTCCTGTAAATGGGTGGATAAGTGCAGCTGAAATTTTACTTCTAAGTTTCTACCTCTAAGTTCCGAACCCTAGACCAAGCATTAGAGGCTGGAGATTCCCGGGAGACTACCAGATTAGGGAAGAAAAAGCAACCTTAGGACAGTCCTTGCGCATTATCTATGACAGTTTTCATAAATGCTTTCCCTTTTTTAACTCTACCCCTAAGCCAGTCATACCTCACAGGCTTTTCAGTCTCATGTTCCTCAAGAGATGTACTGTTTTTGGGGTAATTGGTAACACATGGTTAGTGGCAGTTTTGTTTTCTGTGCTGACGTCCACAGAATTCATCTTCATCATTCACTTATTTCACCACAAATTTCATGCCGAACATAAATTTGTGGTGTGAAAATTGACACTAAGATAGCACGCCTTTATTTGATCAATAGAGTGACCAGTTTTCAGGTTTGACGTCACGTAATATGTAATGGAGGCACATCACTATACAGCTGTATATTCATTTTTGATATTGTTTAGATCAACAATTATCTAGATCTCAGCTAGAGTCTGTGTTTATTTATATTTAGGTGGCCATGTCAGCAAGCTTGTTACACAAGAGTACATTTAACGATCACGGAGCAAACATGTAATTCGATTTCCACCATATTCCCCGTTTTAGCTTTTAGATGACCGTTATTTGAGGGGCGATTAATGCCATGGAAGTGACGTCAGAGAAGCATGGCTGCTTTGCTTTGCGGCGAATTTCCCGTCTGCTCGTTATACGAGTGGGTAAAGCATATATATGGTTTGATTGAAGGAGAAAAGGGAGAAAGGGGAGGAAATACGTTAAAGCAGCGAAAAAGAGGAGAATTTGTGATGTAAAAGATGATGGAAGCAACTGTCGATTTATTTATCTTTCTTGCTGATTGCTTAAGAGAAGGAGAAGATGGCGCCAGGGGTTTTGGATAGGCAAGGGAGGGACGAAACGATGAAAAAAAAAATGAGTGCTATTGGTGATCAGCAGTGGCCTCACGTCTCGCCAAACTTTTGGCATGTATTGGGTGCGTTGCTGGTCCTAATGGAAACCGGCTCATTTGAAAGGACGAACATGGGCACAGCTGTGGCAATCGGGCTAATGTGATAAGTTTGATTAGTGAGCGCTGACCCACATCAACCCCGCTCACGCTAATAGGACAAGCATATTCTTCTGGATGCTGTATGTCCATGGGCGGGTCGATCGATGTAGAATCGGCTTGTGTAATGGGTTATCGGATACCCAGTTCCGGAACTGAAAATACTCTTCTTTATCTGGACCCGGGAATGAAATTAAATAGATAGAATGTCGTATCATCGTGGTAGTTTAATAATAAGGAAGGTATTCACTGATGGGCCAAATATAAGCGAAGCATTAAATAACAAAATGAAAGCATAAATAAAGTTAATTTCCACGTACTTCTAACCCTATCTTCTTGACTTTTTTTTATTAGAATGATTACATAGGCTGTAGAGATGACGTGGAAGAGAGAAGAAAAGATGGCTGGGTTCGTTATCGACATGTTCTGAAGATTTTTGTGATTACAATGGCTCTACCTGCCCATCTGTATGTCGGACTCGGCTTGCTAGTTTCAAACGTGAACCAACAGCAAGAGGAAGACGCACTCTCCGAAAAGTGAATTTTAGGTGTGTATGGTAACAACATTATTCATTGATATCCGAACAATTCCGAACAATTCCACAGAGTAGTGCTGATTCCACAGAGAAGTATTATTGTCTCGCTTCGTTCTTGGAATGTTGGGGCGTTGACGACTGTCAGCGGTTATTTATATACCTTGGCTGTATTTTCAGTACATCAGGTGGCCAAAAAAAAACAAACCAACAAAAACTTGACTTAATTTACATTATAGTTACTCCATAAATTCAAATCTGATGCCGCTGAAAATTGTACATATATAAGCATGATAGATATTATATTGACCGCCAGACCTACCTTAATGAGCTAGGGTGAATATGTCACTCTCGAGCTCTTTTTGTATCCGGACAGGGTACTAACTTCCGGTTTGTCATGTTTTAACATAATGGAAGGGAAAGATCTTGGTCTGGTGCTGAGAAAGACATTTTCAGACGTGGATAAATATGTGAAAACGAGCGACACAAGATTGAAGAAGAGATAAATTACCAAAGAATTGCCCTATGACATTACCTTAAACATGGAAACACTGGTAAACGGGTAATAACTACCTGGCAAGAAATTCATTTGCATCATGTGGCTGCACTTCCTTGTTGCCAGATTACCTTATTTCATTCAACTCTCTTGGAACAGTTTTCTGAAGTCTCTATGCATATTGGCAATTCACTGATGTTTAAAGCCTTCGCGAGACAATAATACTTCTCTGTGGAATCGGTTTAATAGTAGAAGATTTTGGCATTCTTTAGATAGACATGGAGTTGGCAGGTAGCTTTCATGCACAGAGACCCCTTTTCACCCCCATTCCGGAAATTCGAACTGTCAAGCCCACTTTACTGCGGACAGTTCTTTCACCAGCTCCATTTGTCTCTCCGCTCCACGGGTTATTTGCTCACCACATAATTACATGCTGGAAACCATAACATCGCCTGGGGTATCGAAATAGCAGTGGCATGTCTTCCATCATTTTTATTAATTCCAGGGCTTTTATTTACTAGATAAGGCCCACGTACGTTTTGCATGGAGACTTAAACAACAACAACGACAACAACAACAAAAACTGCACACCCCATGCATAGCCAGAGCAAGATGGAGACGAACAATTTCAACATCCAGCCTGCCGAAGATCTGCGTTTACTGCTGATGATGCTAAGGGAATGCCACAGCCCATTTTTACACTGCTGGCCAACCTTTCATCTATAAGGTCGTGCGATCTGAAGAAATGGCATACGTAAAAGGACCTCTGAAATATAAAATATCTTTTTAAAAAAAAGGGAAAAAAAAGGTCAGAGATCGTTTTGACGTTTGGAACCTAAAGAAAAAATATGATCAGAACAAAAGGAAATATGATCAGAACAAATCAAGTTTCACTTTAGATCGAGCCGTTATAATGACATAAGGCTACATACAAACTTAAGGCTATTTGCTCACATATATATATACGACAAAGTCCATTCAAATTTTGCATAAAGAGAGAAAAAAGCCTTTGCAAAACTTGCACACTTCTTGCATATCTAGAGCAAATGAAGATGAACAATTTTAACAGTATGCCTGACACGCCAAAAACATGCATTCCCTTTAGCCTGCTCCGGTTGCTGATAAGGCGAAGGGAATGCCGCTTCCTGTATGCTGTCAGCCAGTGAAAATGGGACTGGCCTGACCTTTCACCTCCACCCAGTCATGTAATCTGAAAAATGGAAGACATGGATGGGCGTTCGCGAAATGAACCATCTGTCCAAAAAAAAAATGCTTAAAAGATAGTTTTGATTTTTGAAACCTATAAAAGGAAAGTGTTCGGAATAAAAAGAAGACGCATCTCAAGTTTCGGTTTAGTTCGAACAGCGCTAAGGAGGCCAGGCAGCACACAAAATTTAGATTATTTTTTAAATAATGGTGGAGCTTCTCCACTCCTTAAAAGTCACGGAACTATCATCATAACCCACTTTGCTGTATTGGCAGCCACTTGGCATCTTATTCTTCTGATGATTCTTATTTTGAAAAATATTCAGAAAAGTTGTTTCTTCGAATGCTTTCTTAGTGTGAATAGCTAATTTTCTATTCCACAAGAGAGACACTGACTCACTAATCGGGCTTTTGTAGGATTTATAATCTTTGTTAGAATATAGTACGATTTTTCAATGACCTAAATCAGATTGTAGACACTAGAAAAATGCATTTTCCTTCTTTTCAAAATCAAGACATTACGTCTTGAACCTTAGGTTCGGTGAGGCAGTCAAGGAATCAATACAGCAAAGCCATCTTTCAACTTCGTACATGTGTGAAGAGAATTTAGGACAACAAAATTGCCCCGTCCACAATCCCAATAACACGCTTTAGCTACAGAAAGCTATTGTTAAGAGAAGTGATTTCGCACTAAGAACACCAAATGTCAAACGGAGCGCTCTGTCGTCTCCATAATAGCATAGTCAATTTGTCTCCCTCCCGACATCAGCGACAAGCCAAGCTTACTGTGCGCGGGAAACAGTCATATGCCTACATTGTTTCACCACGTTCAGATAAAACGCTCCTGAGCAGTCAGATATCATATAGTGCAGACAGAACTAGTTTCACGTGACGAGGAAGTCTAGATAGCTTTAAAATAGACAACAGAAATCTCTTCAGATGTCATGTCGTGAGTAGTGTGTTCTGTTGTCTCATTATCGTCACTGCCGTCTCCCAACTCAGGGAAATCAATGATATTTCAAATGGTGTATTCCTTCTCATCATCTCACTGAAAACCTTTAAGTCAAGATCTACAAAATGCATTAAATTTTCCTTTTTTTTTTCGAAAATAGATAAAGCCCACGCAAAGTTTGCGTGAAGGAAAAAAAACAACACGCCGTTTGCATAATTTGTACACAGTGTACATAGCTAGAGCAGGTGAACAACTTTATCAAAACGTGTGTTCAAGTTAGCTCGGTTGCTGTTGACACCGGGGGAATGCCATGGTTTGTTTTAGTCAGGCAATGAAAATGGGCCTCCCTGACCTTTAACCTGCCAGTTATAAGGTGGCGCGAGGTGTAAAATGGCAATCTGCATGTTTAACGCTATGAAGAGTGCATTAAACGCCACTGCAGTAACTGTGATAACTAATATTCCATAGGCAATGCGCAAGCTCTCTAATAATTATGCCAAGCCGCATAGAACATAGAGACTAATATTCACTTTAATTTCACTTTGCAATGATTGAAATGCTCAGCTGATAAGACCTCTGCCTGTAGTTCTGCTAGTAGATCTCGGAAAAATCATCTGTCGAGTCTCGAGACGTTAACAAGATGTCGTGACTGCAGCTTTAAGAGCGCCACTTACAGCGGCAGAAATGAAATCATGGAGGTGGGGGGAAGGGGAGTGGGGCAGGAGGATTATGTGCTCATCTCAGTTGTTTGAATTTGTTCCCCTCTCATCGAGCTCCCAACACTTGATACATTATTACAGCATGCATCATTTAACCTTCCCAAACAGTGCCCGCCGCCTCCCACTTCCTTTCTCCCCCCGCCCAACTTGCCCCTTCTACTAAGGAACCCCTCGCTCGGCTGGTGGGGAACAATACATAACAATAATTTTCCTTGTATGGATTTCTTATTCTTTCTCTCCTTCTCCTCCTGCTTAGCTTTCATATTATCACTCAAATGGTCAAGAGGTGGTGGATCCAGGAAGAGAGAGAGAGAGAGAGAGAGAGAGAGAGAGAGAGAGAGAGAGAGAGAGAGATGAAGAGAGAGAGATGGAGAGAGAGAAAGAGAGAGAGAGAAAGAAAGAAAGAGAGAGATACTGACAGATAGACAGACTGACAAAATGGAGGAAACTGGGAGATGAGAAAACTTTTAATTTAGCTTCGTTTTCGTCAGAGCTTACAAAGGCATGCTAATTACCAATTTATCGTGAATGAGGGGTAACATGCGATTGTCCGCGCAGGCTTTATTTGCTCTCATCATAGCATAGGTATAAGCATGCGTTTTACGAGTACTATGCTAACTGAAGTGGTGGCAGTTGTTGGATGGATGGATGGATGGATCGATGGATTAACGGACGAATGGATGGATGGATGGATGGATGGATGGATGGATGGATGGATGGATGGATAGAGTGTGGGCATAAAAAGACGTATATACCGACGTCTGTAAAAGTTGTAGGAGTACATTAATGTGAAAGAAAGTAACTGTGGCGATTATATGTGAGAGGAAGCCAGAATGATGACCTACGAAAGACACACAGTGACTTGCATGAGAGACCGTGAGAAAGTGGCGCATATGTTTCTTTCTTTCTTTCTTTCTTTCTTTCCGCTTTATTCTTCCATTTCTTTCTTTCCTTCGCTCCTTTCCCTCACTTCTTTTTCTTCGTCGTTGCTTTCTTTGATTTGATGTAGACTATGAATTGAAGTTGTGTAAGAGCCTAGAGCCTAACAAAGACCTTGAATATTGATATAACTTGTCTGCTTTTAAGGCTAGCAGAATCGGTTGAAGAACAACGCGAGAGGCCCAGGGTTTCAGTCCTGCTTGCAGTAGGTTTCTGCATGAGTATATTTTGCACCGTTTAAAGGGCACTCACTTATCGGCAGTTTTAAATGGGATTCAAACCTCGTTACTCTGATATAGCAATAAATCTGCTGTAAAGGGACTTTTAAAACCAATATTTTGGTCTAACGAAGATATCAGCTAAAATAATGCAAAACTGTCATAATTATGTATGGATTCTTCACTCCTAAATATAGCAGGTTTGAGATCTTCAACCTTCACTAAACGCTGAAATGACTAAGACTAATGTGTTTACGACATTCTATCATTAAAGAGTTTGCTTTTACGCCATTGAAGTTACAGTCCTCTGCGATGTCGCAATATTTCATTAAGTGTGACGTACATATAATTCCCGGAAGTGGCATTACAGTATAGTGTCGTTTCCAACTTACTCTAAGTCCTATTTCTTATAAAATTATTGCTCCCCACACCTTAATGGCTGCAGGAGGCTAATTGATAACAAAAGAAAATATTGGACTATCAGAGTATAGACGTAATCGTATAACACGAAACCACATAGCAAAAGTGGTGAAATTCAGTCTTCATTTTGTAAAAAAAAAAAAAATTATTGCAGGCAATGTTTCTCAGTGACTCTATAGGATTTCGTTTGTGAAGGCCTGTGATCTGCAAAAGAAGGCCAGACTTTTAACCTTTTTTCATCTAAATTAAAATTGTGAAAAATCTGAATGAAGGACTTTCACTAAGTGCCAGACCTGCGGACTATCCTTGGCCATCTCAGAACGTTCCAGTGGGTCGAGGAGAATTTTTTTTTTATTAAATGGCTCAAAGAGGCTTTTACAATTTGGCTCATGCAACCTAATGAGCTCATGAAGAATACGATGTGATGAAGGAGTGTTGTTGAATGGTGAGAATTCACCGTTCTACACAACCACTCATAAACGGACAGTCCATATAACACGTACTTATACACATTTTTTAATTCATATAGATTAGCGCAGTTCTGGCCATGACGAACGATTATGAGCAGGAAGTATCGAACCTTAAGCTTAAGGCATCATTACGCTGCTTTTTGTTTTGATTTTGATGAAAGAAAGCAATGGCTCAAATAATTCATTATCCTCAAGTGACTGAAACAACACGTTGTTGAACTCTTGAATAGAACGCCCTCGTTGGGACTGGTTTAAATTGTTGTTCGTCCGCGTGACAAAATCTCACGAAGTTGATATTATGGCAAAAATACATTGTTCATGTCTCTCTTCATTTCCCTCGCAAAATATTAGACCTAAATTCCATTTGTTAATATGAAAACTTGATTAAACCATTCTGGACCCCCCAAAAGCCTCTTAATCTAATTTCGCCCACAGAAAGCATAAGATTAAATCTCCTAATTGTTTAATAGGTTTTATCATGCGTGATGGCGCTCCGCCCGACGATTTTTCTGAGATTTCATAGAGAACAAAAACTTGATTTATTTCGAAATTACAAATCTTATTTACTCAAATTTTCTCCTGGGGATAATTTTGTTCATATGCATACGCTCCTTAAAGTATCTTCTTGATGACTGGAATGGATATAGACTATGTATTTTAGATGATAATGTAGTTTTTCTGACATGAAATCCGCACGATAATACCTCAAATAGCATACAAACGGTTTTATCTCCCCCTCCCAGCGAGCAAATCTCCTTGTCCAAGTGTGAAAGGGGATCGGTCTCTCTTGTTAAATTTCCCAAACCGGCTTTGTTTTATCCTGCAGATGACGTTTTGCTTTATATCTCAATAATTAGTGTATAATCTTCCGACATAGGCAGATCTGTGCCAATTCATTCTGCGTTAGTTCCAGCTGGCACTGATTAATTGATAAGTCTGTAAACATTTTCTCTACTTAAAGTCTTAGCTTTGGGGTTTAGTAAATGTTGCTAACATCGGCGCCTTAAAAGGCCCGTTCGGGGTACAGAAGGAAAGAAAAGGAGAAACATGACAAGACACCTAACTCATCTGAATTCAATAGTTTGCTTCACGTCGGAGTGTTGTTGTCCAAATTTTAACGAGTGAAGCTATTCATATTGCACAGAAGTTTTGCAGGCCACTAGTTTAGTGTCCCTCCAAACGTTCCGATAAGGAAAGTTGATATATAAATGTCTAATGTTTGAAACTTTAATGTGAAAGCAAACCCGTGAGGCTGTCATTTGTAGGCGGGCTTATCTCCATAAGGAAACAACCGGGTTGTGGATAGCCTTTAAGTTTAAACTTTAGCAGTCTAGGTCGTTGGAGTCAATCAGTCCAACGTGCCTGATTGTTCCGTGAGCTCCCTGTGTTCATGTGTATGCGCGCCATCCAGGTTCACAGAGAATTCGGCGGAGGCTCATTATGAAATTTTACGGTTTCCCGAAAATCCAACCTCATATAATTCAGAGGCGCTCTAAAACCAGTAAATTCATTTTAGATTAATAAATGAAAATAAAACAAATAAACAAAAGAAACAAAACCGATGCCTGAGATAATTCAGGAGGAAGCAACCACTGAAGTCAGTGCCTTAGTTTTCAGATAAAGGTCGATCCGTAAATCCTGGTTGGGAAGTGAAAAAGAGGAGGGTACAAGGTAGTGCGACTATCTTACTAGTTCTTCCTGTTCGAAATTTGTGATCTAGAATTTACAGGGATAAACTATTTCATCCAAACATCAACATACTATGCTGTTGGCAAGAGCCCTTCTGCAGTCGACAGGTCATTTTTTGCTCTATGACATAGACCTTTCTTAGACAGCCAACTTCAATGAAGCTCACTTCCGGTTTAAGCAAACTTGTAGTATGATTTTATCATCAGATGTCGCCCCCAACAGTAAAAGATGCATCAGTCAATAAAAGCCAATGTAATATACCATAGCAGCCAATCATATACCTATGACAAGGGAAATGTGGGTAACGGAAGTAATGATTGCTGGAGTTGTGGCTTGCGATGCCCGGATGACCATGAAGCATTAGAACTGAGACTGGTCCTCTGCCTGGCTTGAAAGCAATAATCTACACTAACAAGTGCTGAAAGATCAATCCAAGGCGGTGGTCTTCGCGATCTAACCTGCAATTATGTGTATCTTCGCTTATTCTTGTGATTACAAATACACCTTTCATCCGGTACGGACGAAACCTTACACTTTTCAGGCAAAGTTTCATATGTCATTGATTTTCTTAGGCTTGATTAATAGGTACTGTATTCATATTCCCTCACGTTGTCTCTTGATATCACATTTTTTTTTATATTCTACTCTTCTCTTGTACCTTTGTAGTATTAGCCACTGTGTGCAAGCGGACACTACCCTATGGCTGTCTCTCAGTAATGACAATGTAGTATCGGTCCTACGCGTATCTCAATATTTAATCAATATTCTGCCCCTTGTGAACTTACTCCTAAATGCAACACGGAAAACGTGGTATATACGACTTTGTTCGCTTTACTGTAAACAACCGTCCTAAGTCAGTGTTATGTTGAAATATTCTTAACCTTGCCTGAGGACACCGATTACTGTTCTTAGCAACTCATTTTATCCGCATTCGCTTTGGGCCAGATGGGTATTTGAAGATCAGATGAAGGAGGGATTTTGTTGTGGCCATTACACGTCAAATTGCAGAAATCTGGCCCTTTGCCGTCTTCGTACGTTCTAAAGCGGAAAGATAGATGTCTGTACACCGTTTGTAGGCACCCACCCAGGATGTATCTGTTGAAACTTTCAGAATGTGTTTAAATGATCATAGTTAATCGGATCGTATGTTCAAAGTATAAATTGAGGTGATTAAAGTGTGTTGGGATAGTCATTGTCCGTAGGAGTGTTCGTATTGTGCTGAAATGTTACGCCAAGCTTGCTATGGAAACTGACAGCTGAAAATTTCTGACTTGGGAAAGAGAAAGGGAAGGGGAGGTGGGAGGGAATGGAGAATTTAAAATGTGATTAAAATTGTCCTTCATTCTTTACAGTAATAGAGGAAGTGCGCGTGCAGTACATGTCTCTCTACGTTGCGTTCTGAGTGCGTGAGTACATGCAATGATCTTCCATGGTTTTGAGTACCGATTCAGTGGTGTTGAAGAAAAGGATGAACAGGATGCAGTGAGACAGGATAGAGGAGTCAGAGGCCGTTCATTATTACTACGCTATTATGGAAATTCGTGGGTGCTGGGGGAGAGCGGAGAACTAATAGTCCCTGGGCGAGTTTGCTGGCGAGGGAAAGTTCACTATACGAGCATTCATTCATTCATTCATTCATTCATTCATTCATTCATTCATTCATTCATTCATTCATTTCGAATTCTTTTTTTCACTATAGTCATGTTTATTTACTTGTATTCTGATTACCTTCCTATTTCCTTGCATATTTTGTCTTCCGTCCGTCACCTTCCTATTTCCTTGCATATTTTGTCTTCCGTCCGTCCGTCCTTCCTTCCTTCCTTCCTTCCTTCCTTCCTTCCTTCCTTCCTTCCTTCCTTCTTCCCTTCTTCCCTTCTTCGCTCTTCCTCCCTCCTTCCCTTCCTTCCTTCTTTCCTTCCTTCCTTCCCTCTTTCCCTTCCTCCTTCCTTCCTTCCTTTTGTGCTTCCTCTCGTTCTTCCTCTCCATTTTCTTTTTATTCTTTCCCCCTCTCCCTTTAAGTCATGATATTTTAGTATAATGCAGAAAAGCATAATGTCTTATCATGCAAGTTCTCTGACATTTTGAACTATTACACCCTACACCAGCTGATAGTACCAATTTCTGTTTGAAGTAATAGGATAATAATTGATAATCAGTCTGTCATAGAAGTGTCACTCCCATACCAGCTATACCAGAAATATTCACAACTGATCACGCACCCACCCACGTGCAGTCTCAGTTAGAATGTACTATACAAAAAGTTCGTGGCAGTGTTCAGTGTTGTCCAGAAATCGTGTGAATTATTAAAACGTGAATACATCAGTCTTCTTCAATGTTTGGTGTGACACTATCAAATTCTATTACGATAGTTTTTTTAAAAAAATTATTTGCAAATGGCTTCATTCATTCATTCATTCATTCATTCATTCATTCATTCATTCATTCATTCATTCATTCAGGAAATAGGAAAGTAACTAGAATAAAAAAAAATTAATTCAATAAAAAATTCATTCATTCATTCATTCGAGCCAGCTGAATCAACCAACAACCAACCAACCAACCAACCAACCAACCAACCAAACAAACAGCCAACCGACCGACCGACCGACCGACCGACCGACCGACCGACAAGCCAATTAGGCTGATGTGCGCATTTTTAGAAAATTCAAAATCTTTTCTATATCAGTGTTGTTTGTTTGTTTGTTTGTTTGATTTTGAAGGCGACACAGGTCTTAAACAGCTTTTACATGGCTCCAGCGGGCTTTACTTTAGTCTCACGAGGAAGACTCTGATGTTTCCATTTTATCAAGATTATTTTGTCAAACGTTTTCTGGGCTAGGCCACACACTTTTTGATCCACCCTCGTACATGTAATCACTCACGAGATATTCAATGCATACGATTCTTGATACACACCGCACGACAACAATAGTCCGGGACAGATGAAATGAATTGGGACGCCACCCACAAATTGAAGGATTCTAAAGTTTTTTTGCATTTTCTGACAAGCGCTGGAGAGTTAATTCAGATTGGCAATTTGGGTAAAAAAAAAACATTTCTCCTAAGTTTCGAGCTTAGTCACGGGCGTGGGGTTTTAAAAGAACAAGTCGTATATTTTTCAAATTAGAAAGTTTTAGAGCAATGTAAGACTTCAGATTAGCCGACTGATCCTCTTTATTTTATAGCATTTTTGGGCATGAGAAAGAGTGCGCGAGGGGGGGGGGATAAGGGGGAGAGATTGCTGTCACCTCAGGCAGGAGGTCGCTATGTAAGGAAGGTAAATATGTTGAAAAGACGAACAGTAGTCCCTAGGTCGACTCAGCAGGTGGTCGCCATATTCAGGATATTAATCGCTGGACAAGATTCAACCGATGTCGATATTATTCGCCTAGACAAGCAGGTGCAGAGCCAGTTTAGCTGTAGTGAAAGCGAAAAGTTCAGATGACAGGTACAAGTTGACAGCTCCCCCCTCGCAGGGGCGCACCTCGTTTCATCGACACGCAATCTTAATTAACCTCGTTTTATCGACACCTGCCGACAACTCACCTCGTTCCATCGACAACCATTGTTCTTATAAGATTAACGCTTTCATACCCATGCAGTAGTTATGCTGTAATCGAGTACTATTACTAAACTTAGTCACATACTTTTTAAAAGTTGACATCGTGTAAATATTGTAAATTGAGGTTCTCATGCTTCTAAAAAATACGTGTTCAGGTGAAACATATTATTCCGTAATGAATTGAGTTTTACTGAAGTTGTAATCACGTATGTTCATTTTCCCGGCAGATGGAAATGTTTATTACCAACATACTCTTATAGTCTCTTACACTGAAAAAAAAAATGTTGGCCAGTATCGTAATACCTAAGTTTTTTTGTGTGTTAATGGACAGATCGAGTACTGTCTACTGGCGTGTGTCGATAAAACAAGGTTACCTGTACAGTGGCTTCCAGAGGTTAATCCTTCTTCTTTGATCTTCTTTAATAATAGAGAGAATGTCGTCGATGAAACGAGGTGTACCCCCTCGAAGCAGCTGTTCCTAGTCCATCCCAGTTCAACCTATCCCAGATATTTACATTTCCGCCCAACCCACATCACCCAAGCCCAACTTGGTCAAATCCAGATCAGTGAAGCCAGCTGAACCAAGCAACCAACCAAGCAAGCAACCAAGCAACAAAGTAAGCAAGCAAGCAAGCAAACAAGCAAGCAAGCAAACCTACCCTACACAATCTTACCTTACCCTTCCGTGGAATGGATTCTGATGAATTTGCTGGTGCTATGCCTGGGGACCAGAAATTACTTTGTGCTGCATTTTGATTCCTAACACATAAATCTCCTCATTAATTATTTCATTCAAAATGATTACATGAATCATAAATTTCCCCAGAGAGCTTTTAAATTTATCACGACTTTCCCGAGAAATATGCATCGTAAGCAAAGAATGGAGGGGTATATAAGTTCCAAGGATCGATTCGATCTCACTACCTCTCGTAGCGGCGCCTTTGGTTGCCGTGCTATGTAGACGTTACAAAATTTTGTTTTACAACACTTTTCTTTGCGCTCGATGAAAATACTGGTTTTGTCAGTAGATTTAATGCAGACCCCGTCATTACGTGCATATGTACTGCATGCATATCAGGCATAAACATACTACTATACAAACCTTATATATGACGACCATGGCTAGTTCTTGAAAAAAGCGATCGTTTTAGATAAGTGGTTGCTTTTTTGTAAAGATATAAGGAAGAGGTTTCATTTTCTCAGATTTGGGGCTACAGTATAGCACTTAAAAAGACAAAAATTGTTCATTCAAACTAGAAAAAAGCTTTGTTTTACCAACAACCAACCAACCAACCAACCAACCAACCAACCAACCAACCAACCAACTCTCCAACCAACCAACCAACCAACCAACCTGCCAGCCAGCCAGCCGGCCAGCCAGTTAGCCAGCCAGCCAGCCAGCCAACCAATCAACCAACCCACCAACTAACCAACCAAAATGTTTGGTTGATTTTTTGTCCTCCGCAAACAGTTTGGCCCCAAAACCTCGGATTATGCTTTAGGATTTTTCGAATTAACCAAACTGGCTGTTTGACTTACTGCGCTACAGTGAAGGAAAAAAAATAGTTTTATCGATTTTTTTTTACTGAAATTGCTTAGTGCAAAAGTCCGATATTCGTTCATCTTCGATAAACGCAACAGCTACCTCAAGTGCACAATCCAACAAAGGCTTTTTTGGGCACCAAGTTTCATTTAAAAGAAAAGAAAATGATGCAGTTTTTCTGAAATGTGCCACTCATCTTGCACCGACATTGCGTATGCATGTATTATTCATTTCGCATTCATCAGATCGTGACACACCATTGCAAGCACAATAGGTGGTAGTTATCGGGGTATTGCATCCAAGCGACGATGCTCCAGAAATGCGCTGTCCTCGATAGCAACCTCCAGGACAGTTATAATGCTAGCACTGGGGGTTCGACTTTCACTCCTAGTAAAACAATTGTGTGAACCTGCTGTCCGGGTTATCACAATACACACTGACATACAAATACGAACACTATTCCCTTTCACCCTTCACGAATGTTTCTGTAATTTGACTGTACACGATCATGAGGTGGCACCTCCATTGACAGTATAGCCTTTACGTCAATCAGTATGACTCTCTCGCTAATAGTAGTACTGGGAAACACGGAGCTGGACATTCCAGTGCAATGCAGCCAGGGCGCATACATTCATACATTCTACAAATACACACATACACATACACACAAACACAGACACGCATGCACACGGGCTAACACACATTATACACTGACACAGACGCACACACCCACAACCACCCTCGCTTCAACCACCCCCACATGACCCTAACACGCTATCCAAAAGCACTACTGATTGTTTTATTCATTGAAATCGCAATCAGGCTAGGCGCTTTTGCAATATTTATAATCGTTTAGCATACTCGTTCTGTTACCAAAACTACAAAGGGACACTCAGTAGTACCAGATGGTTATGTTATCAAAAAATGATCAATGGACACTCTGTGATACCAGGTGATTATATTACCCAAAATGATTAATGTCACACAGTGGTACCAATGTTACTAAATATGATCACGATCACACAATAGTACCAGATAGTTATGTTACCAAACATCATCACGGCCACACAGTGGTACCAGATGGTTCCGTTTCCAAAAGAAAAAAGTAAAAAATCAGGGTCATCTAGTGGTCGTATTACCAAAAATGGTCGCACAGTGGTAGCAGGTGGGTGTGTTACCAAATAAAAAAAAGAGATCAAGGTTACAAGGTGATACCTAGTACCAGATGGTTAAGTTTTCCAAAAAAAAAAAGGTCGAGATCACACAGTGGTAGCAGGTGGATATGTTACTTGTAACAATTGCTATTACCAGCACCAAGGCTACATTCATGCAGAGAACCATCCCCATCATCAGAGTCTCCACAAAAGTGCATGACTTTGCAAGGATTGGGAAGGCCCTCTACCAACTCTATGTGACGGAGAGTCGATTGCTGAGGAAAGGCAACTTTTACGTGAATACCCGCTTTTGCTACACTTGTAACGGCAGGAACCACAGTTTTTTGCAAGCTCATTGATCTTAACCTTGTCTCCCAAACGAGTTAAAGGGTGTGGTAGAGCGTGAAAAGCTTTCATCTTGCACACGTTATTAATAAATATTTCATATGTGTACTTGATGGCATCATGTGTGCTACTTTAGACATTTAGCGGGCATTTTAAATTTTCATTGCTTTCTCCCTGGCAATATGAAACATTACTCCATTTTGTCGTTAAAGGCACCCTACAGTGTGGAAAAAGTGTGAGTCATGACGTCAAAGAGGGCAAAGTAATATAATACGCAATTCCTCACCAAATATTCGATTTCTACCAGATCCGTCAGGCTTGGGGCATTTTGGTTGTTATCTACACATTACTATGTCGCGGAATCTGAGACGATGCATTTGACATTTTTTTATTTTTGTGGTATTGTTTGATCTCTTTAGTCTGATGAATACTTGAGATCAGTTATCTAATGGGAACAACTGTAATCTAATATTCCATCAAGGATTCGCATCTTTCTGTGCCTGTCAAAGCTGTAGTATTTTTTTTCCAGAAAACACACACACACACACACACACACAAAATCAGATAGACAGTATTGATCTTCATTGACTGACCAAATCCAATAAATAAAAAAAAAGTTAATTAAATTTTATGTTATTATTTTGTTACTTTCAGGCAGAATCTCTTAGAAGGTTTGTGAAATAGAATATAATATTCGTTATTTGCTGAATTTTTAGAAACGTCTTTGATCCATATTCGATCAAAAATTAAATTTATTAAAGTTTACTTTTGATCTATCTATTTACGAAATTTGAACCTACTGCATTTGTTATTGAGAAACTGATAATTTATCTTGTTTTAACATATGACCTTTACATAACATTTGCCGTGACACCTGTCCATTTTGAACAATTTGAGGTTCTTAACAACTGGTTCATCTAGTCTGGAGAAAACCACTTTTTAAAAAAAAAAATTATCGTAAATTGACCACTGTCATCTTCAAGCTGGCAAACTGGCATTTTACAAGCGGCCATTTTGAAACTCAGATGTCTCCCGTTTCATAACTGAGACCAGCCTAATCCACATGTTGTATGCAAAAGCTGGTGTGTTTGTCACTCCAATCCTGAAAAACCCGGAGGTAGAAACGCTGTTCTCCTCTACTATATTTGTCTCTCTTTCGCTTTGTTGATGGGAGCAGTTTCGTCACCCATGTCGATCCTATTCATAGGATGAGGTGATAATCTAGTTTTATAATGTTGCACTTTGCAGAGCTTGAAAGAAACCAAGTCCCATTAATAAAGTTGTTGCACTTTGCAGAGCTTGAAAGAAACCAAATCCCATTAATAAAGTTGTTGCACTTTGCAGAGCTTGAAAGAAACCAAGTTTCATTAATAAAGTTAATTTAAAAAGAAAAAAAGAAAGTTTCGGATTGTTTTCTTTGTGTTTTATTTAATCTGTACTTCCTTGGCCCTCTCTTGCTTAAAGGAGTTTCAGACAAGATCCTAAAAAATATTTACGAGACTGTAGAAAAGGTGGATATGTCGATTGCTGCTGTCGATAACAACAATAATTTATTGGGATCTAACAACATCCTGCGCTTTTATCAGCAAACAGAGGGAGGTATCTTAATAATTAACTAACTCACTCATCCACACTCATTCACCATCAGTCGCACACACTTCCAAAAACGCTCTCTCATTCTCTCATTCTTTTTCACTTCCTCCCTCCCTCCTCCTCTTCTTCCTGACTGACTGACTGACTGACTGACTGACTGACTGACTGACTGACTGATTGACTGACTCACTCACTTACTCACACTGACTCACTGACTGACTGACTGACTGACTGACTGACTGACTGACTGACTGACTTACTCACTCACTCACTCACTCACTCACTCACTCACTCACTCACTCACTCACTCACCCTCACTCACTCACTCATTCATTTACTCACTGACTCACTCACTCACCCATCCACCTCCCACTCACTGACTCACTGACTGACTGACTGACTGACTGACTGACTGACTGACTGACTCACTCACTCACTCACTCACTCGCCCATACATTTACACACACCTTAATGAATATTATACCTAATAGAGGAATGCTGACGGTGAGGGCCAGTTTTGTTAAGGATACAAAATACTTTTTCTCTAGACCAGATAATACATAATGAATGATGCAACCGCTGAAAGATTCTTCATTCTTAAATATTCATACTGAATTAAATAACAGCAACATTTGCAAATTAGAAATGAACAAATTAGATTGTACATTTGTATGATTTTTGAGAAATTATTAAATAACAGACTACTTAGTAAATTAAAATTTTCTTCAAGTTGTCTTGTAAAATGTTGCTTAGAACTTCAGGAGGTTTCGTAATGATTTGATGCCGTGATGCGTTGAAGCGTCGACAGTAAGGTCGTGGCATGCGACTTAACACCAGGTAACAGCCTTCGCGCCAACAAGGCATGATCACAGAATTAGAGTTATTGGCGCTCCATGCTAAACAGCGGTATATCTATGCCTATTTTATGACTGACGATACCGAATTTTCCAAACACATGTGACGTAATAGGTACAAACAACTTTGTTCACATGATGACGTGCTGTTCAAATAATATCGGTGTGTAACATTTTCAATAGCCCTTGTAACTAATGATTATCAAAGTTTATAGGTGAGCGTAAAAACTGTTTCATTTTTCACTAATGGACCAAACTCGGAGTTTGCACGGCCGCAAAACTATGTAGCGCACAGCCTTAAGGTTTAAGACAACGTGGGCATATAAAAACGATATGAACAACAACAACAACAACAACAACAACAAAAACAACAACAACAACAACAACAATGACGACGACGACGACGACAACAACAACAACAACAACACCAGCCGCAGCAACAACAACGACAACAACAGCAAAAAAATCGAACTTTGAGTGAAAAGGGAAACCCTGCAATCTATAGATACAAGCTCAGTGTATCGAGAGGACGGTATTGTTTCAACAAGCTAGAAGAACACTACATACTCAAAGTGTGATAATCAAACTGGTTGTGTGATGCGGTGACAATCCCGTACACATAATAAGTTATAACTACTTTGATCTCTACCACCATTTTATTCCCACTGAGCAAACAGAGAACGCGAGCACTCCTTCGACCCACACCACATCACACCCCACCACATTACACCACAGCACACCACACCCAAGGGATCGAAATAATACTTGATTCAGGAATGGTCGATGCATGATTTCCTCCCGGTTTCACCATCCTCGCACCGTCCTCGATAAGAGGGTTGTCCCAGATATCGTGCAAATACTTCCATAACTCAAAAGCAGCTAAATATAAGTTTACCTAACTTTCAGACGTTTTAAAAGTACTTTTTCTTGCTGCTCATCTAATCGTGAAAGGTATTATGGTACTCTTAAAGGGGCATATCACACAGCTCCAAATTTGCCACCTTTGACAATGCTTGGGTCCTTCCAAATTTTCCCTCTTGCAAGTCTATTCTTCAACTTACAAAAAAAAAATGGGGAAAAAATCAGATACCTATGGTGGATGGAATACAATTTGTAGTGTGATCTTCTAGAAACTGAGTTGTTGCCCTTGCTTATTGTGGACTCGCATTATCATAACGCATTAATGTTTTTGTGATGTCAGCCCTGGGGTATTGCGTCTTAATCGCTGCGATCGTTATTTGAAAAGACCACTTTTGTGCAATGATAGGTAGCCAGAGAGTCAACTGCGAGTGGCCTCCAATAACTGAAAAATGTAGTGAACAACCGTTTCCTGCTCTGAAGCTCAGGCCTCGAAACAACTGAGTTGTGCATGCGTAAAAGACTTGAGTAGTTATTGCAGTTACTGGCAAACAAATATCGCGACTGAAATAAAAATGAGGGGTACATAAAAACTGGGCATTGTAGCCACATGGAGGCCTAGGATGGTCTAATTTAACTACACGAAAAACTTTTTTTTATTTTTATAGCTTCTCGGTAAGATCAATTACATTGTGAATGTTGGTGATACAAATCGATAGTATATGTTTAGATTATGCCAGCCAAACACAACAGTGATCTCCGAAGGCCTGGTTATCATATGATAATGATACGTTTGATGTAAACAGATGAAAAGCACATGCTGGTTATTGCATTCTTAATTAACCAGATCAAACATAAGCGGTGCCTACAAAGCAGTAGACTGCTTCATATTATGATACTCTAAGCAGTGTTGCCTCTCATGTGGAACTACGGACTTGATTGTTCTTCCTAAGAGGAAAGGTTTTGTATTTTTTTTTATCTTTAAGTTTCGATTTTTCCTTCTCTCATCCCAACGAAGAAACAAAAACTGCCCAAACCATATTATGCTACAGATCTAGTCTCTTGAAAGAACCGTTTGAAATGCGTTGTTCAAACAGGTTGCTATTGGCAACATACCCATCTCTTATCGGATTACCACATTCTCAGTGGGGTACACACAATCCTTATCGGGGTGTTTATTTAAAAAATTGAGAGCTTGCGCATTAATGATAAGATCTCTTACCATCGTAGTAATTGCATGAGCGAATAGGTGCTGTAGTAATTACATGAGCGCATAGGTGCTGAGTGCATCTTTAGTAGCATTTAACATGCAGAGTTAATTTTGCGCATGAAAGGTGATATCTCTTACAATCGTAAGAATTATATTGATGCATCGGTGCCGATTAGTGTTCATCATGTAGAATTAATGTAGTTCTTACGACGGTAAAAGATCCCATCGTTTATGCACAAACTCTCATTGGAGCTTTGGTATCATGAAATGTACTTGTCTTTAAAACGATGGTGAGAAGTGGGCTAAACACTACACGATCTTATATCATTTCCTGATTTATACATGACTGGGAAGGATAGGTTTATTTTTGTTCTCACTGGCTAACCTGTTGACATTGGTTCTTTAAGTAGGCTTGTTGTTGTCGGTCAACAATTGGCAAGTATTAGCTTCTGAATAAAATCAGGGTTGCTATTTTAACACTTAGTTTAAAAGTATAGTGCCGTTGACTTCCCATCCCCTTCTTCCTCTTACAATTAAAGAAAATAAAAAATTTTATATAGCATGCGGGCTATTTCGTTATCCAGTATATAAACTTCACATTGTATAATTTATTTCGTTCACATTTAACATTTAACTACAAGCAGCACTTATGATTTAGATGACATCATATTTAAAAGTGAAGTGTCAATCGAAGACGTTTGCTTACTGCTAAAAATAAGTTTTAAGAATGAGTTTGAAGCCGCATGCCCTTGGCGCGTCCTCTGCCGATGAAGTTTCCCTGGTTGAAGATAAAAATGGCTCACTGGTCACACGATACTGCAGAGAAAGTTGGTAGAAGATAATCTGGGTCAGGTCAGTCACCTTTCACACCTGGAATTGAAAATGAGGCAGGAATTTAGTCATAGAACACAACTGAACAAATTTCTTCATCAAATTACCGCCAAATGGTCACACGAAGTTTACATTCACTGAAGTCCTTTTTTGGGGGGGATGGGGG
>JAWQUT010000329.1:287950-335618 GCA_033807755.1 Ellobium chinense
TATATATATATATTTAATAGATTTGTTAGGAAATATGCTTGAATTCTTAGGGCCTCGTAATGCGATCTATGATCTTGGCTAAATTGAAGTCTCAGGCTTCAGTTGTCACATACCTCTCAGGAAACAACAACAACAACAACAACAACAACAACAACAACAACAACAACAACAACAACAACAACAACAACAACAAACTAGAGTTGTCTATTTGAATCTGGAGAAATATAATTTTGAGTTGTTAGGAGGTCTCTGAATAGGTCATAAAGATGTAGGAGACTATAAGCAACTAACATCCTCTTTTTATAACCAGTATCGCTTCTAAAAATGTCTGAATGCATAACTGCTCTTTATAGTCAATGACCTGGATTTTAGCGACAAGTTATCTATAACTGTGGAACTCCTATTCGCCACTTAGACTATCATCTTCCTGGTGACAATGTCGTGAAAAACCTGACAGTGCTATAAGAGCTTAAAAGTTGTTATAGTTTTGACAGGGTTAAGATCTTGAAATAAAATTTAAAAAAAAATAGTGGCAAGAAGTGTTTGAGTGCAAGAGCCCCTTATCTGGGTTTCTTAATAAACAGGGATCACTCACACCGTCAGGTGAACGAAGCAGGAAATCTGATTAGATAAAGTGTACAAATCCAGGGCAAGGTTAGTACTCATGCAGCATACGTTGTTACTTTATCCCTCCCTACAACAAAACTAAACCGACTAACATTTAAAGCTGCTCCAAATGATCTTTACCCGCAACCCCCTCCCCCCCCCTTAAAGGCAAGCCTCGGCTACAAATGGTTGTGGACACTGCCTCGACCTAGTTAGGTTTATTTCCACATATCAAATGTTAGGCGCTTTTATATCAGTTTTCTTAACAGTAACGATCGGAGGAGCAGCAAACTATGCAGTCAGCAAAGTTTCTCTGCAGTTTGAAATGTTTTACTTATTCGTGAAATTCGGCAAAAAAAAAACACTCCCCGATGTGAACTCTGTGGTCATTGGTAACCACCAATCTGAAAAGAACCTGTTAAAATTCGGAGTCCCCCAGGGTTCCGTATTAGGGCCTGTCCTCTACACAATGTACACCCAACCCTTAGGTGATGTTTTAAGGAAGCAATCCATGCAATTCCATATGTACGCAGATGGCACTCAGTTATATAAGTCTGCTTTTATGAATGAGTTACCATCTCTTGTAGATCAAGTACAAAAGTCTATAGAAATTGTAAAAGCTTGGATGACAACCAACAAACTTAAGATGAATGACGAAAAAACTGAAGTTATTCTATGTGCAACTGATTTCAAAATGAAGTCTCTTGATTGTGATCATATTCGTATAGGTGGTGAGACAGTCAACTTCGGCCATTCAGCTAAAAACTTGGGAGTATTTTTGGATAATACCCTTTCTTTTGATGATCATATTAATCACCTCAAAATTAGACAAATTGGCCAAATAAGACCATATTTAACAGTGGAAGCGACAAAAACTTTAGTCTCAGCATTTATTCTTTCTCGACTAGATTATTGCAATTCCTTACTAGCGGGTCTGCCGAAGGAAAAAGTTAACAAATTGCAGAGAATCCAAAACAGTGTTGCTCGTTTGGTTTTGAGAAGAAGAAAACAAGAACACATAGCACCTATGCTAAAAGAACTCCACTGGTTACCTGTGAAAGCGCGAATTGACTATAAACTGGCCACCTTTTGCTACCGTGGATTATACACTGCCTTCCCATCATATCTAGCTGAGCTATTAAAACCATACATTCCATCAAAAGAGCTCAGGTCAAAAAACTTAAATCTTCTGAGTATTCCACGTATCAATTTAAAAACATTTGGGGAACGAGCTTTCACTCATTCTGCACCATCTATATGGAATGAGCTCCCTGAAGAAATTAAAGCAAAAAGACTCTTCAAAGCTTTCAAACAGATTTAAAAACATTTCTGTTCAGGAAGTACCTGAATGACTGTGGTTGATTGTCAACTTAACTTTACTGTTCATATGTAGTATCTTTATCANATTCTGCTCCATCTATATGGAATGAGCTCCCTGAAGAAATTAAAGCAAAAAGACTCTTCAAAGCTTTCAAACAGATTTAAAAACATTTCTGTTCAGGAAGTACCTGAATGACTGTGGTTGATTGTCAACTTAACTTTACTGTTCATATGTAGTATCTTTATCATGTTTTATATTGTCAGATACTGTTACGTATGCAGGGGTGTAAAAGTGTGATTGTAAAGCGCCAAGGGCCCACCAAGTGGGGAATTGGCGCTATATAAATGAACTTTATTATTATTATTATTATTATTATTATTATATGTCCACCATGTCTTTGATGATATTTTACGAAGCTGACGCGGCCATTATACTACATCTTACTTTGAAGTCAAATTAGCAAACTATCCCATTATGTATCTCTCCTCTCCTTTTACACCCATCACGGACATACCATCCAAATGGGCATTTCTCTACTGAGTCTTTCGACGTGGCTTTAAAGAGGTTTTACGGAACTGAACACCGCCATCTTCCTCCTACATCTTTCTTTGAATTCAAATTAGCGAACCATCCCATTATGTATCCTTTCTCTCCTTTTATACCCCAGACGGGCATACAATCCAATTGGGCATTTCTCTCCTGAATCTTTCAATGTGTCTTTGAAGATGTTTCACGGAGCTGAACACCGCCATCTTCCTACATCTTACCTTGAATTCAGATTCGCGAACTATCCCATTATGTATCCTTTCTCTCCTTTTATACCCCAGACGGACATACAATCCAATTGGGCATTTCTCTACTGAATCTTTCAATGTGTTTTTGAAGATGTTTCACGGAGCTGAACACCGCCATCTTCCTACCAAGGTTCGCGAACTATCCCATTACTTTGTATGTATCTCTCCTCTCCTGTCATACCTGGGACTGGCATACCTTCTAAATGGAGCATTTTCTTTACTTTTAACGCGTCTTAGAAGATGTTTCACGACGCTGGACACCGCCATCTTTGTGCCTAAATAGACAATAGAGGGTAACGTTACAGAGTAGGTAGGATGTATGGAAAGGATAAGATTGGTGGGCTGAGTGGGGGTTGGTGGGAGCGGGAGACAAGAGAACGATGAGGGAAAGTATGTCAGACCAACCTTTTTGTCTCTTGAGATGCTTATTTTTAAGGCCAGACAAAAATATCGGTGTTTTGGGTTGAAGGGTGTTGAATGAGAAAACGAATATTCTTTTATAGGCATGACCTGATTATCCTAAATTCTCTTTCACTTTTTTGTTTGTTCCACAGATCAGGATTGGAATGTGGAGCCATGACGCACGATATCAGAGGCATCAAGGCTAATAATGTGGAGAAATTAGTAAATCCTCACTGATCGTTCACATTGCCTGACCGAGGGCTCGGTCTTGCTACATAATCAGCTGGCTAATTTGAACAGATAATAGATTTCGACGAGACTAATTGCTGTGACGTAGAGAAAATAAAACTGATATTGGAACTACCATGGAAAGCTGAAACAGACCTGGGAAAGGAGAACTGAATCAGACCTGGAATGTAACAGAGGTGGACTATACTAATATTGTTACAAGAATGACTCTGAATGTGCAAACATTTCCTTCTGACTAGAAATCCTTACACACTGGAAGCTGATTATTGACATAGAATAAAACAAAATATGAGGAAAAGGACATTGTGCTGATTTAATGATTGTCTCTGACATTTAAAAAACTAGTGTTATAGAATATAATACATAGTGCTTCAGTTTTCAAAAGGATATTCCCGATCACCTTACAGTCATGGGACTCAGCTGCTCTACAGACCTGAAGGAAAAATTGGGATTTTCTGAAAAAATTAAGGAGAAAAACAAACGCATCTACTTGTGCAATGAGGAGGGGGAGGAGGTATCTTCTTCGAGCATGCGCGGGATTCCGGAAACCAGACCCCCTCTTACGGTTGAGTGCCAACAGATTGTGGTGACATCATGGGAGATAATCAAGAGGGATATAGAGAGAGTCGGCGTCGTCATGTTCATGGGGTGAGTATATTCCGTTTCCACCATGTTGTTATTGTTGCTCATCTTGATATTGATATGACCAATATTGATGATGATTCCATGGCGACTGTCGTGCTGAAGATATATTAATGGATAGGCTGCATCCTGAGGAAGAAATTGCTCCGGCTGTTTGACAGAATTAGCGGTACGCTTTTGAATAGCACTTCATCTTTTTTATCTCAAATATTAAACTATCACACACATGCAGGGGCATTAATATCTACATACACCCATGTCTAAAATTGTTGATGCGTCCTGTTTAGAAAAAGATGATGTCAGTGAGGGAGGTATAATGGAAGTTAGATTCGATTTTCTTACTTTTTTTTTCATCAGTCTATTTAATCAGTGCTCAAACTCGCACCAGCTGACTTATTTAAGTTTAGGCAAGGTGTTTTACTCTTTTGTAAATAGTACTCAAATGTGCCGAGTGCGACCAATACTTCTTGTGTGCCGAGCTGAACACCTTGTCCCTCTGTATGTTCAAACGTGTTGTGCGTTTCAAATACACATGAAGCAAATGGAACAGGTGGGGAAGAAGCCAAATATTACCTCGGATCTTACTTCGGTCACTTGTTTTACCGTATTCCAATAATAATAATAATAACACAAATCTTTCTCATTTCATTTCTCTCTGGTTGCATATATGAATTCAAGATAATGGATAGTGTATGGACAGTTCTGACTTAATATACATGCACGTCCATCCAGGCACCACAAGCCACAACTTCAGCCATTACTTCTCTCGCTATCCACATTTCCATTGTCAGAGGAATATGACTGGCTGACATGGTCTTTTACTTTGGTTTTTATTGGCAGATGCATCTCTTAATTTTGGAAGCAACAACACTGTAATTTGTTTAAACCGAAAGTGACCTTCATTGCAGTTAACTAATTAAGAACAGTCTTAATTATGAATGTACACGTGTAGCATTGTTCGTTTTTGTAAAGAGTATTCCTTCAGAGCCAAATAAGTGTGAATCTTTATCCTTTCCCTTAACAAAGGGCGACGGAAGACAAATGATCGAGCAAGGAAGGGTGAAAAAAACAACAACAACAACAACAAGTGATGCTATTGTATTACTGCGGCAGTTGCATTTTTGCTTTGTCAAACCAAGACAGTCTGAAACTTCATCAGTTTGTAGACTATTTACACTTGTCGAAAACATGTTTTGAATCCCAGTGAAATCTTTTTAGCCAGACCCCATTTACTTACGTAAACTTGGACTTTCCGAGAGTTTTTCAACCTTCTCTCAAAGCAACCAAAACAAAATCGTTAACGTATTTGCTAATACATGATATATACCAATTGACTCAACAGCATAATTATCATTTATATGCTGGCTTACCTTTTTGCTCTACTTGAAAAAAATAAAGAATTGAACAAGAAGTTATTCTGGAATATTAAGCTGTGGTATCAGCATTTAGATATTACCATGGATTGTTATTATTATCAAAATTGAAACACCATAAAATAACAATAAACATACTTAGCTGACTAAGTAAAACCCAGACAGTAATGTACAATATTAAATTCGAATAACCGGGTGTCCTATGGCCCAACACAATAAACCGTTCTTACTTAATTAACTCATATGAAGCTCATTTCCGGTTTAAGCAAAATAGTAATGGGATTGCCTCATCAAACGTCGATTCCGAAAATGAAAACTGCATTACCCGATAAAAGCCAGTGTAACAGACCTATTTGCCAGTCATAGTCCTCAGATAATGGGGAAAGAGAAAGCGAAAGTAATAATTGCACGAGTAGTAACTTACAATGCCTGGATGGACCATGCATACACAATAATTGAGAGTGGTCCATGGTGAGGTAGATAAACAAAGTTGCTGATGTGAGAATATAAAAATAACAACTAATATTTTTGAAAATCCCAATAAAATATAATATAATGTATCTAACGCAGTTGAAAAATGATCCTGGGATTCTGGATAGGGGAAACGGTATTATGACAAAGTTAATGGACCTCGCTGGTGTAGATATGAAATGAAATGTATAGCTCTTAAAACATAATTAAGATGACTTGATGCCATAAATTTGAACTCACATTGTACAATTATCCTCAACTACATTATGTTTTTTAAAGCGGAATTCTCAGTCTTTTTAGTGCTGCTTTAAGATTTCAAATACGATTTTAGTTCATCTTCTCGTTTCTCCTTCTAGACGATAATTGTAATTTTTATTTTGTCGTACTTTGAAGTTATTTCCATGAAATATTTTCCTAGTGTGTAAAGTTCAAAGGGGACTTCTCCACATATTCATTCCCTCTACACTGTTTCAAAAACAAGGAAGGTAGAATAACCTCGATGGCCAATCCTATTAGATCTGCATCCCTCTCCCCTTGCAGCCTCTCCTTTGAGACCTTTATCTATGTTCAAGGATGTGAAAAGAGGGAAAATTTATGGGTACGAGGATGTGAAAAGAGGGAAAATTTATGGGTACGAGGATGTGAAAAGAGGGAAAAAGGAAGTTAAAGATAGCTCTTTACTTGAGTAATTTGTATTTATGGCAAATACAGGATTGGTGGCCCTGACTGGCTGATTAGGAAAGTTAAATTCCTGATATAATTTTAACATTAATTTTTAATTTTAACATACTTTGTAACTTCCATATCGGAAGTATTGTTACAGGCCTGGCAAACATCACTTCAAGTACCCTTAGGTTGCTCTCACGTGGTAGGGAAATGTGACTTGGAAAGTTCTCATAAGAACGCCTAAAGTGTAGTTTTCAAAGTACAATCACACCCTTACAGTCATCATCGAAACGGAGGAGTTTATCCACGGTACAAGACACTACAAGGGACTTCTGTCAACTTACAGGGGTAAACCTGCGATCACCCAATTTACTAAGGTTAAAATCGTTTGAAGTGAAATAAACACCTCACCACATATCGTCGCAAAAGCACATTGTTTATTAATAATTAGCTAAGTAAATCCAAAATATCTTTATTCCTATCCCACTGTAAAAAGATGTTAGCCAAAATGGGATACAACATAATGGTCGTTCTTGGGATTTCCCAGGATTAAAGTGAGCTGTCCCATTTTAACTGGTTCCACCACTGCCCCCACAGAGTTTTAGACACTTTGCTTGATAATATCTAGCTAACTGTGGTGTGTTTTTCTGCGTTCTTTGCCTATGTTTTGCTCAGGTAGACTGATGAACTTATTGTGTCTTTCCTGTACATGTTCTACTGTAAGGAATAAATCAATGTAAAGTCAGTTGGTTGGCTAACACCTTAATAAACTTTGAGCTCTGTGGTATAGAGGGCCCATGTTTTCGTTGCATGTTCGCCAAGGCCACTCCTCCTTTTAGGCGTGAAAGGCAATCCTTGGTCCAAAACATAATTACAACGATCTACCAGCTGAACAACGACATAAAAAACAGCACGCCAAGCAGTATCAGCAGCTGTAGGACTGAAACTGTAGAAGAACGGGCAGGAGGGAAAAATCTCGACAACATTTATACCGACACAAAGGAATTTCACTTGACCGCAGTCCGCATAATCCCACATTAATGTGATAAAATGCTACATTTCTCTTTCAAAGTCACAGGATAATGACAACTCCTTTTCATGGCCTCCGGAGAACTGCGATTAACTGGATTTGACTGTATTAACAACAACGATCTTGAAGATATAACAGAAAAAAAAAGTCCCAGTTAATCTAATGTGTTTATTATGACAATGGGTGTAATACAAAATGGCAACAGAGCGATTGAGGGATTGCTATGTTCAAAATTGGAGAACTGAAATAGAGAATACCAAAGCACTATAAATTTGAGAGGGCGAGAAAAAGTTGCCCAAAATGACGTTCAGCACCTTTTGTTTTATAATAATTTCATTTCATTTCAAGCATCGGAAATACTTCCTCACATGACAAAGGAAATGACGTTCCTTTTGTATAAAGTAGCTGCTTTTTCTGAAACGCTGGATACTCTGTTCACAGCTTTTCCATATAAAAACATTCAAATAAGCTTCCACTGCAGTCCCAAACATCTGCCCGTCGGCAAGCTCCAGTTCAATCGGAAAGATCATTTTAATGTTCCATCTTTTACTATAAAAAAGAATCTTTTTGAACTTTACTTTTTTCTCTTCCTCGCTGTCATAAAGATCTCCAAATCCAGGGCGTATTGGTCTGTGGAAAAAATATACGGAAACGTTTGGAGATGGAAGATATCGAGTAGACTCCAAGGACTCAGGGGACAAGAATTAAATTCGATCCCTAAAGCTAAATGCTGCAATAATAATAATAAAAATAGTAATAATATTAAAAACTGCAGCGGCATATACAGATCAAGTCTACTATAAAAAATTGAGAAAATACAAATATTTCTTCATATTTCGTCGTCATTATGTTTCTATACTATATCCTCTGATAAAAATGACGGTTGTCGTGGTTAAACCTGTGGAATATACTAGAACTGTATTTCAATGTTAGATTATGATGTGGGCAAAACACAAGGCGTACACCTTGGTTTTCTGATTATTCGGTCCCAAGGTTGTTTTAGACCGGAAATATGAAGACAAGGCGATCAAATGAAAATTCAAGAATGAAAGAGACGAAAATAACATTAAAGTTCCACCAGAGATAAAAAAAATAAAAAACAGGCAAAAATCGTGTGACTGGAAAATGTGGTTCCATAACCGTTTTCTAGATAACTCGAAATTGGAAGGCTGACCTGATTCCTAAATTAGAAACATGATCGTCGCTTCCTCTTTAGCAGGTGCTTTTAGAGTGCAAGGTTAGTGCAGCATACAGAGCAAGACTGATTTGGGAACGGAAACCTCGCAAAAACATAACCAGCCTTGCGTTGTTCGCTTCATTTAAGGCATGTGCACTGGCTGAGAAAGTCTCCGAAGATAACATGTTTTGATGCTGGATATTTGCTATCAATCATGTTTGTGCTGAATAAAGTTAAGAAATAAATAAACTGGCGTTTTTACAGGTCTAGACCCGCAGATCGACACCAGCATGGGCTTCATCTGAGTTCATGGAGTCTTCCCTCTCTCTGCCCGTTGTGATCATCTGTCTGTCTGTCTGTCTGTCTGTCTGGCCTTTCTTTGCCAAAGGTTTGCCTTTGTGTGTGCCTATTTGACTGTTCAGTCTGTATAAGCCTATGTCGTCTGTTTTCTTTGATCTTTCTCTACATGCATGCGTAACCGTCTGCAATCTCCTCCCCCCTCTCCCCCTCTCCCCACACACATACAATTATGCCTTCTATTACTTCTTCAAAATCATCGCTACTGACATTCATTGAACAGTGTCTTTTTGTGCATGCTATAGAAAAAAACAACAAAGCAACGGAAATTAGCTGTATTACAATAGTTTTCCCCTCTGTTGCTGGAGGACATAGAGATGTGAGGGATATTCTCACAGTTCTGTAAAGTCCTACCGTAATTTCTCAGAAACTTTCCAAACGTTGCTAGGGGATGCAGTTGCGAAATAAGCCGTCTGATCCACAGATTAAAACAAAGTTTAGAGGTAATAATCCCAATAAATGACGTCACTGACACAGCCCTCCCATATCCTCATGTGAACCACGTTGTATTTCTCCGGCTTGCCTATGGCAGCTGCTGTTTACGTATTGCCATGTGCTAATCTCTGCGTTTTGAGAGTATAATTCTCTTTCCGATGATAGCATTTTACGATAACCGGAATGTAACTGCTAGTGCCTCTGCAGATTTTTTTTCCTAATTTATGTGGTCTGATCTGTCATTGTTCTTATTGAATAATTATGTTAAATTGAACAAGTGTGGGGCTATTCTGGATCTTGCTGTAAGTCCTTCTCCATTCATAACTCACTCAACTCCTGTAACATGAAGATGTTGAATAGTGTGGCATCATCAGGTTTCAAACCAGTTCTCCACCAAAATGCCGACGCCTTAGGTCGACACTTTAACGAGTATCTTCGATTTGTGGGCATTACAACCTTTTTCAGTTGTTCTTAAAGCCACAGTAAACCACATGGCACTGAATTATTTGAAGAAAACACTGGCCATATGCATAATCCATACATTAATTAACATATTGCGTTAACTGCGGTGAACTCTATTAATGTTTTGGGAGTTTCCTGTGGTTACCGCCGCGCGTTAAGTAACGCAAGCATTATACATATGGCCACAGGTCTTGTGAGCTTTATCAGCACGAATAACATCTCTGCATGCCGAATAGTCAATGTACACAATACTACTGCGCAAACCACAAATTCTTTCATCCGCGTCGCCATAAGCTTATGGTAATTTAATAGATTCTAGCGCCGAAGGCAAGACGTCCCTGTTGAACAATGTTAAAAAAAACTTCCGATAACTCAAGAATCCCTTCTACCTTCATAAAACGACACATGCGCGATAACATTACGATGCTCTTTTCTTCACGAAAATTGATTCTGTGGAAGCTGAAGATAATTCTCAGTTATCAAAAGTTCGCGAAAGTAGAATATATTTTGAACATGTGCATGTGCCTCCAAAATTCCACTAAAAATATAATTCTTCATTCTTTGATCCGCAGGTTGCTGGAGGATCCAGAGATACGAGGGACATTCATGTCTTTTCGGGACAAAACGGTAGAAGAACTGAAAGCGAGCACTGCCCTTCGGTCACACGTGTTACGGGTGATGGGTGCGGTAGAGAAGGTGGTGGCTCGCCTGGATAATGAGGAGAAACTTGTGGCCTTATTACATGACATTGGACAGAGACATGTAGCTTACAATGCCAGGCCGGAATTTCTGGACGTGAGTGCTTTCAGCGGCTAGTCTGAATTTTCTTTACTTTATTATCTTTTGACGAATAGATGTTGTTGTGATCACTGTTGTCGTTGTTGTTATTGTTGTTACTAGGAACATCACCCGTTTTTTAGATGGGATTGCCTTGTAGCACAACTAGAGAACGGAGTATCTTGGCGTGACTTCCGATTCGTGAAATTCTTTATCATAGGAACAACTTTTGCTGCAGTAAATTCAAAACAACAACTGGCTGTTATTGAGCTTTCATAAACTGAGAGTATCGAATTTGAAAGAGGAAATGGCTCTTCGAGATTGCAGTGGATAAACTTGGCTGGTTGTATCTTAAAACAGAGCTCAGAAAAAAGTATTATATATAATCAAAAATGAATAAAAAATCTCTACTTATCTGCTCATAAACACATACAGCCGCCAGTACAATGGAGAGACTTGGTTGGTCGGGGTCTTTTGTAGAGCTCAATAATATGAAACATCAAACCGCTTTATTAAAAATTACAAAAAAAAACAACAAAAAACTAGAAAATAAAGAACTGTACTCATATTCATACTTTTGCCCTCTGAAATTACCAAGTGAAAGTGATATTCTTGATGCAAACATCACAGTTCATGTACCAAGATAGGCTTAGATGTATTTTTTTTCTTTTTGTGTTGCTCTTTAGTTAGTTGTTTCTGTTGACTAGCGAAAGTTTTGCTTAAAAACGAGTTGTATCCACTTTCAGAGATCTAATGTTTTCATTCTCTCTCATGACCGAAGTACATAATTATCGACAAATACAACTAAGCTCGTCTCATTCATTTTAAGGGTATTAATGTCAATGTCTTTGAAATGAAATCCTTTTGATCTATCTATGGATCATAGTGAAATGCATGGTTCGCATTCTTTCACATAATATATATCTCTCTCTCACCCTCTCTCTCTCTCTCTCTCTCTCTGTATGTGTGTTGGGGCTGGGGGCGGGGATGTACGTGTGTGTGAACCCGATTGTGTACATGTTTGTGTGATTGTGTATCTATGACGGATCGCAGTTTTAATGTATATTATGTTTGAATAGAAACTGACAACATGCATAGATGGCTCCTTCCAACCATATTTAATTATGTTGTAATTATAACTTAGTGTAATTATTGGCGATTCATTGTTTTTTTTAGATTAGAGGGCATCTGAGCGATTTCTATAAGAAGATGACATTCGGCTTGTGCCTGGAAATTTTTTGCATAACGAGATTTCTGGTAAAAATTGTCGGCAGTCTATATATTCCACCTCCATCGTAATGTCATTCGGTTAATCCTTATTGGATGCCTCCTGACAAATCCTGACAGAGCTGATTGGTTCCATGTTTATACAGTTAATCGAGTCAGTCCAGGTGGTAAGCAAAAATGTCTGATGATTATAGACTAAACCTAATAATAGAATGTATATTAAAAAGTCCATTTAGTTTACACATATTGCCAGGTGAGAAAAGCTTCGTTTTTCGAAAATATGTAATAAAGTTTTAGTACATCTTTACTTTCAGTTTATTTTTTGTCCGTTTTAGTGCAGTTGGGTTGTAATTTGAAGGACTTCAAGCATCCACAGGATCCTACACTATCTGAGATTATTAATACTCCTCATTTCCTTTCACGTCAGCTTAATTTTACTGGTGTGGAGTTCTCAGGACATTTATTACACTAGACTACAGCTGATTAGTCATGCACAGTAAAGAACATAATGAAATGTCAATGAAACTTACTATCAAGTAAGCAGGGACTAGGGGCCCCTTGTGACTGTGAGACTGGTGAGAATGATAGGGTGGAGAAGATGTCACCTTCAAATTATCTGTGAAGGTGGCCCCAGCAGGTAAAAAAGTCCCCTGCCCCCTCATTTGCCCCCATCCTGGATAGATTAGATGTCTTGGGACTACAGTCTAAAGACAGATGTCTGGTTTCGAAATACTATTCGCCTATGGTTATTTCAGACATTCATTCAAAGGTACATTGAATACTTTTTTACGAGGACAAAGCAGACGAGAGTTATCAACATGACACTCGATTTATTTTTATTTTACAATAAGGAGTGAGTTTTCTGAAAACTAAATCTTCGCAAATTTAGCCGGATGTGGGATGTTGGAACTGAAAATGTTCAGAGATTGGTTTCTTGATAATGATTAATAATCTTAAAAGGAAATGTGGTCATCTCTTGGGAGTGCTGGTGGGCGGGGGGAGCACAGACTAGTTTTGTATCAGAACACAGGTGTTGCAATTAGCTGATATAGGATGCTCCTGAGACAACTCTTGGCGACTCATCCATGATATGTGATTTTCCCTGGGTATTTATTGATCTATCACTGAATACGAAAAAAAAAAATATCAGCTTTGAAACTCAGATACCTTAGTGGTCACTTTCAATTCTTTGGTGTGAAAACTGCCAGATATAGGGACACTGCACATTTGTCATCAAACTTGCATCATTACTTGGCTAGATCGACATCTTCCTCCATGGAGACTTGCAACATAACAATGGAACCTATATAGCCACCACCACTTGTTCTATAACTCTTAGACGGGTGGTCTTTTCACACCGGCTGTTGTTATGGGTCAAGTTATGCAGAGAACCTTTCATCATTCTATTACGGTCCAGCCAGTGAGCAAAGTCAGACAGGTGCACTGGATTTCTGCTTCCATGCCAAAATATTCCATGTATATTGACCTCCTCTACCACCAGTCCGATACCCAAATCAATACAGTGTACACGAAATTCACGAAAGTGGAATATCGATATAGTCGACCTCGCATAATGGCAATGGTGAAAATCGCGACTACAGCTTAATCTCAACGTTTTCCACATCATAAAATGCTATTTTTCTAAATAAAAGTCTCCGGATAATCGTAGCATCTTTTTATAACAATTTTTTCATGCTCCTGAGTAGTTGCTATTAAGAGAAGCTCACTGTACTATTGAGGCTAAAATATTGAAAATCACAAGTGGAAGAAATATGTTGGTTGTGTTGACTGTGCCCTAGAGCGGTTGCTCTGTGATATAAATACCCTCATGGCTTCTTGCAGATATTGTGATTTGTGTTTATTTTTTCCTGCAGTTAGATGAATGAGACACAGCAAAATTTGAAAAAAATAATCAAGCTTAACAAGCAAAACAATTTTATTGGTCAAGCTCACATTAATAAACAAACACAAAATATTCTGGATATAAAGAAACGCAGACCAAAGAACATAGACTATTGTGCAAGATCTTTGCGCAGAATTGATGCGCTGTTGGCACGTATAAATTTACATCTAAGTCACTGAATGAACCCAGCAATCCCTCATCATCCTGCTCAAAATTCTTACTCCGATCCCTATGTTTCAGTGCTGGTAAGCAGGGGTCAGAGATGAAACCACAGCATATATACATATATTATGGATGGATGAAGCAGTCAAGTCATTTGTCTGAGATAAATGAGTGGCTTGTCTGAATACACGCAGTTCTATAATCGTGCACAAAGTTTTAAAGCACAACAATATTGGTAGCGGAAAAGGTAAAATGTACTAGGAATAGTGAACATCCAAGGCTGTCACAGGTGGCGAAAACTCAGTGCTGCACGCGAAATGTTCTAGTAAACTTTGCCATTTCGTACTTCCCTATCTGCATAAGTATGCTTGACATTTAAAGTTTCACCCGTTGACAAAGCGCACCCACTCAATAGACAGGCTCGATTGGGAAAGAGGAAGATTGATTTAAAAACTATTATCCTTCCTCCTTTTCAAAGACAATTAGTGTTCCCGTACATTCCGGTTTTAGAATAGTCAAGAGTAATGTTATGGAAGACTAGTAGTAAATGTATTGACTTTATTTTGTTACTGTTTACTGAGATATTTTGGGCACCCGCAAGTGTTGCAAGACCACAAGGAGTGTGTAACTCTGCACTTTGGGATGTGGTGGCAAACGATAAAGTTTGAATGTGGGGACTCACTCACTCACTCACTCACTCACTCACTCACTCACTCACTCACTCACTCACTCACTCACTCACTCACTCACTCACTCACTCACTCACTCAGACAGACAGACAGACTGACAGACAGACAGACAGACAGACAGACAGACAGACAGACAGACAGACAGACAGGCATGTAAGACCCAGATACATACATAATTAAAGTTATTTCTTTGAATTAAACTATCAGACCTACAAACAGGGAGGGAGGAAGGGAGTGTGTGAGTGAGGGAGATAAAGAGGTAGGGATAGAGTGAGTGACTGAGAGAAAGAGAAACATAGAGAGCGAAAGAGAGAGAGAGAGAGAGCGAGCGAGCGAACGAGCGAGAGAGAGAGAAAGAAAGAGGGAGAGAGAGAGAGCGGGGAACACAGAATCAGGGAAACAAATGATGGAGAAGAAAAAAAAAAGAGGTGGGACATTGATGACGTCCACATTAAAAAAAAAAAAAAATTTAATCCATACTTTCCCAACAGCCTCATAAGCAAAGTAGGAGTCAGCAACAGCCAGCACCTGACCCAGCCACCTCTAATCAACAGGGCGGGAATACATTCACTTCTGAACTATCTATAATTTACCATTGACTGACAGGCTGGCATGTAGTTAACATTAAATAATTACCAGAATAGATCTACATTCTTCTCCCCAGAAATGAAGAGCGTTTTTCCAAAAGGCACTAAGTCCACTTTCGTTGAAAATTAAAAAAATTTAGCTAAGTGTTTCACACCTAGGCATTCCTACTCTCTTTTCATCCTGTGCTTTGCTGATGCTTCAAAACAAGCTTAGTCCACATTAACCAAGCTGGTAAAATATTGCCGTTTTTTCTAAAAGGGTTCCAGAATCGCACAATTTGTCAACAACATTATTTAATGTATGAGTTTACAAAGATCTCATTTAACATGTCTCTAAAGTTACTCTTAAAATACTCTTACTTTATGTGGAGAGAGGAATTTGATATTTAATTCCACCTGTCTTTCACTTAAAATTTGTTTCTACTGACAAAAAATGTAAATTGGACTTAATGCCTTCTGGAATAACGCTCTTCAAATATGGACAGCAGAGTGACACTAACGCTTCTGTAACCAGGGTCGTGACATGAGGACTTTACTTAGGTTCTCAGTATTACTCCAACCATGTTTTTTTTAGCAACATTACCATCTAATTACACTGAAATAAAAAAATAAAGAATTTTATACATCATATTAGATTTAGCTGTGCCGGTAAGAAGACTAAAAGTATTAAATGTTCGTAAAGCAAGAGAAGAGAGCAAAAAATCACTGCAGGCGGAATTCTAACCTATATTATTAAGTTCAAATTAAGTCAGACAGCTAACGCTCTCAGCCACCCGGTCGCTAGAGAGTATGGCTGACTGGATGATACTGTTCCCAAAATCACTGGCCTTCGACAAGTAGATGACAACCTTTGATTTGATATGGTGAAGAGGTCTCAACCTAAGGAACTGGAATATCGCTAATTATTGACTTAAAAATTCAGCTTGGATTGGGGTGCGTAAACGATCAGCGATTTCTGTTCAACTAGATCTATCACTGGTACAGCTCAGCTATGAAATCTACGGAATTCAACATAAACAGGTTGTATAGGGAGATGTGATAAACTTAAATTTCACACTCATGACTTTATCTGGTAAGGTCTTTCACACAAATTTTGATATCTCCTTCTGCCCCAGAAATGTATTGAGGTTTCAGTTTCAATTTCACAAGTTTATTTCTACTGTGACAATATTACAAAAAAAATGGACATATAGCTACCATTGGACAGTATATAAGCAGACAAGTAGACAGACAAACAGACAAACAGACAGACAGATAGACAGACAGACAGGCACGCACGCACTCTCTGTGTCTCTCAATAACACACACACACACACACACACACACACACACACACACACACACACACACACACAACACACACACACACACACACACACACACACACATTTGATCAATGCAGGCTCTAGTCCTCATTTATTGTTTTCGCTGGCTACAGCTTCAGGTCAGAATTATTATTTTCATTGTTCCCTCAGGCCCTGTGCCAATGAAAAGCATTCATATATATAATACTTGAGTTTGTCTGTCGTCGTTGCCTGTGTGCCAAAATTCTTCCTTCCAGCCAAACTAGGGTTGCCACTGTGATTTTTGCTATTTCGCTAGATTCTGAGGTCAACATAATATAATATAATATAATATAATATAATATAATATAATATAATATAATATAATATAGTGGAGCAGCGTGGCCGAATGATTGCGGTGTTGGGCTTACGATCTAAAGTGGGTTCGATGACTGCTGTCGTGTTGTTGGTGCCTTGGGAAAGCTTTCCATTCACATTTCCCTCAGTCCACCTGTCTGTAAAATGGGTACCTGGCTATGGGCAGTGAAATATTTTGTCAGAATGCTAGTGATCCGCGCCCGTAAATGGTAGCGGCACGGTATGCTCTCCAGGGAGTTGAGAAAGTCCTTGAGTGATCAGGCCTGCCGGAGTAACAATAGTGTGAAGTCGGGTGAGCAAGCATTGATGTAGAAACGAGACTTATAAATCACAAAATTATTATTATTACTAGATTTCATCAGACCATCTGTTTAAACCCTCAGAAACTATATTTAATATTTCCCATATAATTATGTACATGCCTAATACTTTTGTTAGAGGGGCAGATAAAGGAGTAGAAGTAAGAAGTAACCAAACAACAACAAAGAAAAAAAAACATGTTTGTATACTTTTTCACGTAGTAGCATCGAGCAGTGACTATAATATAATTATAAGCTTCTTGTTTGGAACTTATGGCATTCTTGATTTAGGCTTAGAAAGTGTGTAAAAGGTGAGTTGTGTGTGCTGAGGATGTGTGCGTTTAGGCTACAATTACTAAGCTGGTTATAATTTGTTTTATTTACAACCAACAGTATGAATTCTGACTGTTGTCTATATAGTGGGGCAAACTGCCGAAGGAAATGATTTAATGCATTTCATGCATTTCCTTCACTATATATCACTCTCTCTCTCGCGCGCGCACGTGTACACACACACACACACACACACACACACACGCGCGCGCGCGCGCACGCACACACACACACACATACACACACACACACACACGCACACACAATTCAGGTTCATTAGATCTACTGAAAAATCACAAGGAGTGGCAACATTGAGCGACACATCATTTCGCCTCACCTCGTCCCCAAGACCCTAATGGCGTTTGCTCTCTTTCAGCTGTCATTTCATGAACCTTCTGTCATTTTCTCAGAATAGTTGTGTTTTTTTCATAATTTCTGTTATTTTGATGTCTATCTGCGTAACGAAAAATGCCTTGATTTTTTCGAATTTACTTGCTGAAAAATGAGAGGTCCCTATTTCAATTATATTATGGTGCACGAAGCTTAAAGACTCTTGATCAGTCGTGCTGGGAAGTGTCGTTTAATTTAGATTTACAGGTGGATCCATGAAATGAGATTATTGTATTGTACTATCAACAGGATCATGATTAAAATGAATCTGAAAGGACTTGATACGAACATTTGAAAAACTAGAAAACTCACACCCCGAAACTTTACTTCTTATTTCAATTCATGTTATAAATTGTATGCATTAAATATACATTTATGTTCCGCTGCTTTGGTGTTAATAGCTGCAGTCGATGTTTATATGTGAATTTTGCGCTCTTTCTTCGGCAACCGTATGAACAATCGATACTATTGTGTTGTGGGTTATTCAAACTACGGGAAGAAAGTATTTTCAAACAAAAGCATGGGTGTCCTGCGACCCTGCTGACACATTCCTTCATAGCATTAGTGAAATCTGGAACTCGCTGGCAAAAAAAACCCCAAAAAACTAAGCCGCACCACGAGCTTTTCGAAGAAAAAATCGACCGTTAATAGCCTGGACAATGTGACACTAAAGTCATGTCTCAAATTATTTTTCTCATTATTTACATGGGATTATCTTGTGAAAATTAGAAGGAAGTCCATGCCGTAGACGTAAATGGGAGATCTGAACATACAACTGATTCGTTTCCGTATCAGTTTTGCGCGTGCGAAGTTTTGATTGGGTGCGGCAGACTTACAGTAGTCATTCACCATTCTGACAAGAAGAGAACGACACCCGAAAATCGCCGCAAATAGGGTCTTCAGTCTTAAGCTGACATCCGACACTCCTGGTAGGCGAACTAAGTATTAAAAATGGACACGAACGGTCTTAATCTCGGCCCTATAAATAGAGTCCGTCTGGCGTTCCCCTTCCGTTACTGTCTGATTACCGAATGTCCCTTGGACAAGTAGCCATGGTGACGAGAGTGCTGAATTTTGGAACGTTTGTCTCTTTCAAGCCAATCTCTTTTCACACCCACACACCCACAAACGCCCACCCACACACCCGCGGCCCTCCACACTCACCCACCCACCCACACACACATTACACTCCGTATCTTGCTGAGTCAGAGAAATCCTCGTTTGATTTTTATGGCCCTATTTCTCTGCTATTTATGACCCCCGCCCCCTCCCCTCCCCCCAACTGTCCAGAGTCATTGCCTGCGTGCTCTTATCGATGCCCTTGGCTGTCAGATAATTTGGGACACAGGGTAACTCTTGAGATGACACTGACCAGGAAGTGCTTGTCAGATCAGTTTTCTCTTCAGTGACAGTACGTCAATCAGTTTTTGAGAGTCGCAGTAGAAGAATATTGATAGCGAGTAATACTGGTGTCTGTCCATTTGTATATGTTGAATGCCTGCCGTTGTACTGAAGCATAAGCTGGTATCACACAAAAATAAAGTTGTAGTGAAGAAAAAACACAAAAAAAAACAACAACACGATGGTGTGCAAAGTTTTTACCAGCCTAAAGACCCTTAATCCCTTATGAAACTGTTAAATTCCGATACAATACTGTACTATCGTCAGAGCGGGTCTTTCATCGTAAAGAAAGCGATATCAATATTTGTATTTGACCTGAAAAATGGACTACGACATTATAGCTCAAACCTAGACGATTTGGTTGTGTCCAAATTTGGTATCGTAAGACCATCTTGAAATGAATTTTACGACATTAAAATTATGGAGATGATGTCATCAAAACATTGTCCACATCATAACTTCTTCACCACTTCCATCATCAACATTGATTAATAAAGAAACCCAGTAAAGAGATAACGGTCCAAAGCATGAAAAGAGAAAGTGAGGGTAAGTTAAATAAAGGCGTTACTAAATACATTTATAGTTTACTACGTCGAAAGATGAGGAAAAGAGAAGAATAATTAAAAAGATGTCGGAAAAATAGCCGGAAAAATAGACCAGGGATCGAATCTTAACGTTCAAAACACGATGTCATTGTCATCCTCATTCGGTTTAAAAGAAGGAGAGATCACAGGTGATACGCTTAAGATATTACAAGATATCAATAAAGAGGAAAGAACAGATAAAGAGAAAATGAGAAGGAAATGGGGCATCAGCGTTATCACTGTTATCGCTCTCGTGGAGTCATCGTCAACGGCATCAGTTTAGTCAACATCACCATTGCAAGATGATAGCAATTCTAGTAGTCAGACCTCCTGCAAGGCGTACAGTCGCCATAACATCTGTCTAGGTTTAAACTAGTGGTGGGCTATATCAATACCTGGTAATCGAAAAGGCGATAAATCACTTTGACCAGTATCGAGGGATTTAAGTACTTACGGCAAAAAATCTCTACTTTGTGAAGTTAAACGAACTAATTTTCATTCTTCAATTCATTATAGGATATTATGAACTGCTTATTATGCCATACCAATCCAGCAAGGGCAGATTCACCCAGATGTTTTCTTTTTGATCTTATTTAGTACTAGCTTGCTTGCAGAGAGAAAGCAAGGAAGATGAATTGACTTGAGGAGAGACAGTCTCGTGCACATGATATAATGGTGTAAATTTGAAAAAAAGTATTATTTACCATTTAGAATGGGGCTCAAACAGAGGTACAGGTATCGAGATTCATCCATGATATAATATATACACAGTAGTACCGCAGTACTCTTATACGTTTCAAGTATCGCACGTGAATCGCCCTTCGCCGCTTTAAACATTGCATAGATGCACATTCGAAGCTTCGTTATACCACCCTCCTCGTCTATGCTAGGGATTCTAAAACTTAGGTGTGCCTGCACAAAGCGGATGCAAGGGGTTTTAAGGTCGTCATAGCAGGGGAAGAATCTCTATTATTATCGGTCAGCTTGTGTTAAAACTTAACATTGCCTCTTAAGAGGCAGGTGACAGAAGGAACTCTGTTTATTAAAGAGCGATTTGGGATTGCTCAAGACGTGAACGCTTCAGATTACTAAGGTTCTGACCCACTGATTGCAAGCCTTCTTCCGTTACAGCCACCTGTCTTTAAGATAACGGAGATATCAGTGTGTGTGTGTGTGTGTGTGTGTGTGTGTGTGTGTGTGTGTGTGTGTGTGTGTGCATGCGAGCATACTCGATTGCTTGCATGTATCAATACTATTTTTACTGGGAGCAGAAATTTATAGCCTTTTAGCACCGAGAAATACAAATGACATCGACGCCAATCAGGAAGTGCTGTTTTCTCAGTTTTCATAAACTAGCCAATCAACAGTCTGCAACCGACGACGAAATAAAAACAGGAAGTAATTTATAGCTTCACAAAAGGAAAGGAGCGCCTGAACGTCCCGAAGATTTGTTATGAAACAAAACTTGACATTGATACTATACTGAGGCTGTTTTCATGCATTAGTAGAATTCTCACTCACTTTTCTTATGTCTACGAAGTTACGTTCGGAAATAAATGTCGATTTTGGAATGAGATTTCCTTTACGGGTGCCAGTTTCTTGTTTTAATCGTTTAAACCTCCCCTCTCCATCTAACCCACTGTTCTCCGAAATCATAGATTAACTCGCTAAAAGGAACGCCTTGAATTTTAGATCATTTTGCGAAAGAAGATGCCGCAGTGTTAAGATCAGTTCGCGAAAGAGGACAACTTAGTTAAAATTCAGTTTGTGAAAGGGGAATCTTTGAAGTTATTACTAAACCGCAAAATAAGACGCTTTTAAGTTACAATTAAACTGCGAAAGAGATAGCTATCAATGAGTCATTTCACGATAATGCAAAATGTAAGCCAGCTCCTACGCGACAGCTCTGTTAAACACACAACCTTCTTCTGATTTTTTCCATCCTTGAAAACCTATTACCACAGGTTCTGGGTCTGGTCTTATCTCTCTGCGGACGTTGACCGTAACGAAAATTGTATAATGTTTCTGACCAAACTGTCTGGAAAGGACATGACATGTCACACATTAAGTCTTGACTGACTTTAAGTAGCCATGAAGTATTGACTAGAAAGACAACAGTGAAACACGTAAAGGAAGAATAGCAGACCTGGACTGGATTAGGGTGATCACGTGCTGGTGATGGTTTACTCTATTTACATTCGTCTGTAAAATTACTCGCTGGTGGTCAGGCTTCCGGAAAGATTGTGTAAAGAGGATTTTCTGTCCTTTTGAATATATATGGTGTATATGGTGTGTGTGTGTGTGTGTGTGTGTGTGTGCTGATTAAGATATCTGCCACATCTAAAACTTCTGCTTGTGCACGTTTCTCCCCCTCCCGTCCCCATTTCGTCCATTCTCAAATGCGTGTGGAGTGGAGTTTGTATGCAACCTTAATACATAAACATAATGCAATACATTGGGTGATCCAAACCAAGTATACTTAATTTAAAATCTAATAATTTCAAGAGTTACAATGGAACCGAGATAAAATTTCGAGCAGATTAAGAGAAAAATCCAATCACAACTGTTGCACAGAACTCAGATGCTATATTTATGTCCCTGTAATAAAAAGATAAAAAATATCAAAACATGACCTGCCTGAACCAGTGTGATTTAGAATGCACACCGGACATACTATTAATAGACTTGTGTGCTTGATTTTTTTTTTCTCAGCTGTGTCATGAACACAGCACCTTGATATTTAAAATGTGCAGCATTGGTAGACAATATCTATCTGCTGATGTACGCCAAATTTCAAGTGTATTTAGTTTGAAATATTGAAGTTAATAAACTTTGAATTTAAGTAAAAAATTTTGGGACTGTTCGGTATAATACAAAATAGATTAATAAACTTTGTTTTCTTTTATTTTTCCATACAGCTGGTGGGCCCTCAGTTCAACAACGCAATTCAGCCTGCCTTGGGCGACAAATGGACACCGGAAGTGGAACAAGCCTGGGCCGACCTCTTCCGGTACATCACTCATGTTATGAAGGAGACAATGGTCATGTGATATTGGTCATCTAACTGTTTTCCACCAAGAAAACTCTTGTGCATTGTCCGAAATGGCCGAGTCGTTTGGCTTGTGATGCGTAGCATCTAATGGGTTGCCAGGAGAAGTGTGTGTGCAGTCTCCGAAATGGACCGGTCACTTGACTTGTGATCTTTAGCATTTAACGGGGTTGCCAAGCGAAACTTGTATGCAGTCTTCGAATTGGACAGGTCACTTGTTCTGCGATGTTGAGCAAAAGACGGTGTTTCGAATCCCTTCTTGCCCCCTCCTTCTCCTCCCTCCCCCCCCCCCCNCCCCCCCCCCCCCCCCCAAAAAAAAATGCATTATACATTGGCTAATGAAGGAGGTAACAGTCGTGTGTCAAGAACCTTCAAACTTCCTCACCCTCTAAGACAGATATAATATGGTGATAATGGTGTTGGTAATGTTTGTGATCGGACGCATTTTTCAGGTGGTGTGTTGTGGTCTGCGCGATTCTGAGCCCTAAGGTCGGTGGAGCTTCGGAAAGAAACATTCAAGGAGAATCATGTTCCGCATCCACGGACGCATCCTCCGAATAAAAAAAAAACAAAACTGGTCATATATAGTAAGAAAGAAGTGACTATTTTATCACAACGTTTATTAAGTGTTTTAAAATATTTAAGATATATTCCCAGTTCAAAGGAAGTGGAGAACAACGTGGTGATGTCTATCTTCAAATACAGACTGTTGCATTCAAACATTGCACCTGCCAATGTAGAAAATAGACAATGTCGAAGCCTTTGATGAAGAAACACAAAATGTTTTTGTTTGAACAGCGATGAATATGCGGTACTGTCCACGATAATGCTTGCTATCAGAAACCCTTCCAAAATGCTTAGCTGGAACACCCCCGTAAGGGATTTCTATGGGATTATAGAAGTTATGGGAGTGTTGCAGCAAGCTGTCAGCTGTTTATTCTCCGACGTAGAAGGGGAGACAATGATCACGTAATGAGTGTCATCTGTTGATGATGGCATTAAGTATTTACCCGATATACTATGGTCAGTGCTCATGACCTATAGTCGGCACATGTTTGAAATCTGGAGTTGAGGTTGCTATATATCAGACCTTTTGTAGCTTGAGATAAATGTTTTTCAAAGATCAACACCCACAATAGAAAGAAGCGCACTATAACTAAACGTTTAACGAGTTTAACAAATTGATTGGTATGAATCCAGACCACAGATGTGGTACATGGGCGAACAGTACGTAGTTTTGCATGCAAAAGAAATTGAATTAGAAGAGGACGGTGAGCATCACAGTAATGCGCTATATATAATCTACATTGGGAAGATGATTGATCCCCTTAACTTAAACATATGGACACAATGCTGCCAACATTTGCAACTGATCCAGTTTGTGGAATATATCGCGTTACACATCACGTTAGCACGGGTGATATGATAATATATGACTGTAAGCTATGTAAATATATTGACATATATGAAATTTACTTACACTGTGACAGAAATTTCCCGGATCCTGGATTTTTGTACTAAAAGACCGTATATCCACTTTTCCAAATGTTTCAGGCATGCAAAAGAAAAAAGAAAAAAATTCAACAATCGTTTGGGCGTCTAAATCATCATATGTGCCATGTTTGTTTCAAAGTATAAAATTGTTCTAACAACTCTGTTTAGTTATGGATAATACGGTCTTTTAATAATAATAATAATAATAATCAAAAAAACAAAAAAACAACAACTGAAATGTTGTAATCGTTGATAACATGATGTATGTGTTTATTGATAAACTTTTTAATATGTAATGCAAGTTATTGTATATTTTGTAAATGATTTGTTGTCTTTTTTTTTAACGATGGTGATGAATATGTAAGGGGTTGTCTTTAATTTTCTCTGGTGCCTGGAAATTATTCTTGACTCATTACACACACTTGATATGTAAATGTTTAAGAAAGAATGAGAATATCTTTTCGACACATGATGTTGACACATGACGTCCAAGTTCACGTAAAGCGTTCTGTCCTAGTCTCGTATCATCCAGGGATAAGGCATATTTTTCATTTTTCAAAATACCGCGTTTTGCCTTTCCCGTTACGGTTAATAATGTAGTTATAAGTTTCATTTCAGGAATCCACAGAAAAAAAGAACATAGTCACAACTGGGAGTTCTTTATATATGTCATGTCTTCTTAACCAAAGACTAGTCTCTCACTTATATCCTCAGAAAGCATCCTTTCGAAACGCGAGCGCAATTCCATATCAGTAGAGGTTTCATGAAGTAAATAAATTCACGGGCATAGTCCACTTGGTCACAAAAATTTTAAAAGGACAGAAATTCTCTGTACACTCAAAGGATTTTTATAACGTACTTAAAGTCGCTACATTCAGCTACTGAAATCTACAACACTGTGAATATTTCTCGAAATAAATTCAACCAAAAATAACTATCAAGAACTCATAATTTTGCAGTTTGTGGCAAAAAAAAATGGAGAAACAGATTTAAACTTGAGGAGGATTGGCCGTTCCAGCATCATGCTAGTTTGTTTATCTCTAGCTTCCATATTTGACCCCGAAAGAAAAAAAAAAACAGGTCTGACTATCTTCATGCCAATACACAGCGCTATTTATCTATACAAAAGAGGTAAATAATCTCCAGATCTTGAATTGTCTCAGTTTTCTTGTTATGTGAATACGCCCGTTTTTCTCTTTGGACTCCTCATATTAAACAACCCTAACAGTTCCTTGTTATTGTCCAGGCAAGAATATGTTATCTTCAGTGTGGGGAACTAAATGGCTGAACTAATTTGTGCCATCTTAGGCATTCAGAAGATAGCTGGCTATAGATGGAAATGGATAAATGAAGGTGAAAATATGCTAGGCATTTTTTCTTTATCCTCTCTGCGATCCAGGGCCAGGGACTGGGTAATCCGGTACAATGGTAGTTCGTCACATTTCCCTCCACAACACGGAGGTTATGTTCCTCTGGCTTAGGGCAATATGTATCTCGCGGCGATGATTTGAGACTTGTACGTGTCTCATGTTCGAGCCGGATGAAGGATCGATGGTTCAGCCAACACCGACATTGGTACTATTATTTCGGGTTAGCCGACATAGTAGCACGTTGCATTTCCTTTAGTGTTGAGTATTGAAAAGAGACAAAGGAAAAAAGAAAGAAGTTTGATGATAGAGAACTTAAGAGGCTCTTTATTGCTGAGAGCGAATCAACAGAGAGTCTTCCAGGTTGGATAAGGTTGGTCTAAGGAAACTTACGGAAATGTTTGGGATTGACGATATTTGGAGCCATTTTTGAATTTGACGTATTATAGTTCTGCATGCAGCTGAGAATAGCATTTTTAGCATTTGAGAGAATCCGACCTCTACACACGAACAGGAAGCCATTTTTTTTTCATGTGGGTTTGTCAAGGGGAGATACATGTATTTCCGGTCATAAACTTTAATGCTGGAGAGATGGTACAGAACGTCATAGTGGGCAGCGTTCATTTGCCTACTCTATGTTTGTAATGTGCTTTCAGCAGACACTATCCTGCATTGCAGGGTTCCCGGTTAAGCTTGTTGTCTATAATATAGACTGCAGTGAGACTTTATTCATTTTCGCATTCTCTTCGGGATGAAGTGCCTTTGTCTTCGTCAAGACCACGATTAATTTAAAATTAAAGTCCAATTCACCCTACAGTAAGAGGTCTGCATTTTGCAGGGACCGTCAGCACGATTTTCTTCACCGTGGCGGCGTAACATTGCCAAACAGATGGGGTGATGAGCTAAAGGCTTCAGTGGATAACAAAGAGGTGCATTTGAAGAAGAATCGACGTAACTGACAGATCTGCCAGATACCAAAATCTGAAAACGGTGACCACGTATGCTGCCGTTAAAATGAAGAACCTAGTATCTACCATTTTCATGTTTTGGTACAAATGACGATGAACTGTTTCTTTTAATAACTGTTGATAGAATAGTCGCATCGTTACCAATTTTATTATAGACGCCTTTAAAAATGAGGTATCGATGCCAAACTAAGATTATCAGACGCAAAATTTTCCAACGATTTTAACGATATAAAAATGTCCATTTGACCCAGATACGTAGATACTAGGTTGCAGAAGCCAAATTGTAAAAGCTTCTTTGAGCCATTTAATAAAAATTTCTTCTCTAACCACAGGAATTTCCCGAGATGGCCAAGACTAGTCTGCNCCTGAAGCTCGTCTTCAATCTGGGTCCACCACCTCTAGTCGGCAGATGGGAAGGCAACAGTGTTGCTGGTCCAAACTACTGCAGGAATAGAGCAGCAAGAAAGAAACCACAGCGAAATTATTTGAAGACAGTGTTGGGTAGGGGGGGGAGGGGCAGAGGCGAGGGGGCGATAAAATGTACTACTTCTCAAGCTCGTCTTTAGTCTGGATCTATCCCTCCTAGTCAACGGAATGGAAGGCGACAGAACTCCTGGAGAGAGTTACTGAAAGAAGATAACAGCTCAGCAACGAGGAAGAAGAAGGAAACCACATCGAAATTATTTGAAGTAATTAATCAAGAGTGTGGTCGCTGTACCAACCGTGTGTGTAGAAAACAATTGCGTCTCTGAAAAGGCTTTGCATCTGACTAGATAATAAAGACCACGTATAGCATATGTCGTCTGGTTGGTGATATGCATAAATACATGTAAAACAGGAAGCAAGTCTACGACTTCTCGGAGACAATCACAGCGAACTCTCTAAACATTGCCCAATGACCCAGGGCAGTCTGGAACATTGCCTTCACCGGCTGATACATCTCTCACTTTCGGGTTTAATAGGCACAGGACATAACCTCCCTTTATAACGGTATCAATATGAATAATTTCAATGGCTGCTGCAGATGGAGACCCTGCTTTCAGTGATAAATAGGTCTCTTACGTGAGAACGTATGTTACCATTTCTATTTCGTGACTTTTTCTCTCCCATCGTCCATTTTAATGCGTCACCAGTGAGGCTGGGCTGCCAACAGCCTGAGTATAATCTAGGTCACTATATGGTGTTGGTATAAATACTTGCTATAATTACGAATCATGTCAGCTGGGTGTTCATCACACGTCTGTGCTACCATACCTTTCCCCACATCATCAGTAGAACTTCCGGTCTGTAGAACATTTTTTGTGATAGTCTTATTTTGCCTCAGTCCCGCCACCATCTGCTTTCTATACGTGTACCTGGCTGTCATGGACAGGGGCGGATTTAGGGACCGCAGGGCCGTGTGCACGAGATTGGTGCGAGGCCCCATTCCACCTCATAAGAGGGACAAACTCTGCCATAGCAACAGAGTTAACAATGAAAAGGGAACATTTGTCTGGCTNCACCACTCTCTCTTTCTTCCCCTATGTTTATATCCATAAAAACTCTCTCTTGCTCTCTGAAGAGGGGGAGGGAGGGGTCTCTGAAGAGGGGGAGGGAGGAGTCTATAGGCGCGGGGCCCTAGATGTGTGCCCAAAGTACCGGTGCCTAAATCCGCCACAAGTCATGAATACTACATTGAATCCCTGCACGAATGACAACATAATGTTATAACCATGTCCACCACATCTCTGTGCTATTCTGTACGTTGTTGTCACCACAAACGGCTTTTCTGCAAAAAGGACGCTGTGGCCAGATTCTTTATTCCATGACTTTTTAGTTCCAGACTCATGAAGATAACGTTTCGTGTGCACTCAAACGTCCGTACTGAGGCATAAAATGGCGTTCTACACTGCCATTTGACGGGAAAACACCATATGCGCCAGACTCAGAATTTTACAGGAAACGCACAAACACTATCGCGTTGCAACTTGTTAATCAATGGCGCATAAGATCAACGATCTTGGCATCTATAAACGCTACGTGAGAAAAACCCGGGTATTAAGATAGCGAACATCGGGCTCTATTCAATGGGGCTCGAAGATAAATGTGGACTTAATTTGGTGTATATCGTCTTTTCCTGTAAAACGACAGAAATGAGGTCTGGGCAAAAGAGGGATCGCACAGAACCATTTTTGTTAGCACAAAGACACATAATCTTTTGAGGTCAGACTGTGGGTGCTCAAAGTCTAGGAGCTCAAACTCTATAAAAACTCAAAATTCAAACTCTTTAAGCTCAAACTCTAGAAGATCAAATTCTAGGAAAACTCAAACTCTTTTAACTCAGCCGCTCAAACTCCAAGAGATCAAACTGTAAGAGCTCAAATTCTAGGGTCTCAGATTGTAAAAACTCGAAATGTAGTAGATCAAATCTTAGGAATTCAAACGCAAGGGATTCAGCTCCAGGAGTTTCCACTTTTGGAGTTTAAACTCTTGGAGCTCAGACTCTAGAAAAACACAAACTCCAGGAGCTCAAACTTTCGAAAACTTAAACTCAGAGTATTTGAGATCAAACTTCAAAAGCACAAACTCTAGGAAACTCAAACGCAGACTCCCTCAGCTCAAATTTTTGGAAATGTTTGAATTCTAACAAGAATTCAGAGAACGACTTCATATTCGGTTAAATCAGGTTAAATTCTAAGTGAAACGAAACCGATTGTTGCATCTGATCTAATTTGCGGGATACGACCTTATTTTTCAACACGAACGTATGTAATATGTACCTTATGGTCTTCAAGTTTTCTTTTGATTTCTGTATATAGCCATTCACCTAATATGTTGCATCTGTGGAACAGTGGCGTGACAGTCTTTGATATTGTTTCCATTTTCATCACCGCAGCGCGGGCATGAGATATGTATTAAGTAATACGATTCTTACATTTTGTATTGATACTGTGCCTTCTATTAGCATTTCTGATTGTGAAATATAGCACTTTAGGTTGTCATGTGTTGACAAATAATATAGGCGCCCGACAAAATGAGGCACATCTCGCCTTAGGTAATTTTTAGAATTTGTTTATCAATAAATAGGTTGGCCAAAGCCCTCTGTTTTGGTGGAAAATATTGCTCTATCCTATCTTAATCAGTGGAAAAGATGTGGTCTCCCAAAGACAGGAAGTAACACAACCACATGTTTGAGAAGAACATTGGTAAATTTCTGTGTAGATATAGGTAGAAACTGCTCAGCAACCAGGGTGATATTTTTGATGTAATGCCTCTTATCAGGAAGACCGTTCAAAGTTCCATGAGAAAATTACATTATTAAATATTCAGATGAAGGGAATTCACAGAAAATATTAAGAGCATACCTGTGAAAATCGACCACGGGACATAACCCGTGATAAGTTCCGGTTTTGTCAAAAATATTTATGATGACTCGATTCAGAGTCAATTTTAAGGTCTTTTTCGATCTTGTACAACATTTTTAGTTTGAAATAGTGATAGTAAATAGATCAGTTTTTCAAATATACTCATAATCAAATTCGGCTCGACGATACCTTTTGACGATTTCTGTCAATTTCGAGAGTGCCGAAAAGCGCCTTATTTTGTCGGGTGACTATAATAATATATGCCAGAGTATTGCACTGTTGTAATGAAAAATCTAATTACAGTGGGATTTGTATGAGACGACTATTGTTCGGTCTTTAGGAAAGCAGTCGCACGCAGGTAGCCGTCTTCTAGAGATACGTGAAATACATTGGTGACATTGGCTGTATTATGATCTTTGAAAGAGGTAATTTGTATATTCACACTAGTAAGAAAAATCTTTTTATCTTCTATAATTGGCCTCAGAATCGTTGGAAAGTGGTTTGAGGTTTTAAATAAGTCAACTGATTGTTGCCTTTACTTACTGTGTTTTTCTTATGTGTCATACAAATTGGTCCAAGAGAAAGGGTGGTGACGGTTGCGTTGGTAGTCATTTGGAGGTCAAATATATAAATGTACGAATGGTCACAGTCTAACTTGGTCCCTTCGGCAGGTGGTTGCTGTGTTCAAAGGTGGTCGTTTGATCAGATTTCGCTGTAGATTTGGCTCAGAGATTTGGAAGTCACCATAACGTCACGGCAAAACTGGGGCCTAATTAGTAGTCTCTTCTACATTAGCCTGACGTCAGCGAATCCAGAAAAGGCCACCCAATGAACTCAAACAGCAGTGTCAGCCAAGCAATGAACGACTTCCCAAATCACATGACCATTGATGTCACTCGATTGATTTTCCATATATCCATGAATCGGTCTGGCGCCAGCAGAGAGTTCAGCATGAAGACTTTTATTTCTGACTGAGACCGCAATGGTCATGTTGGAAATCCGCTCCTGGGTGTCTTACATGAGATCATAGATTTCACTAGTGGCACTTCTTAGAGATTATAGCTCTTTATAAGAGATCATGGATATTCTAGTTACTCTTGATCGCCTTTATTTATGTTTACACGTGTGTTTGCCTCCTTGATACTATGCCTGTTTGCCTTGCATTCGTCCGCCTTGATGGGCTGAATTCTGAGACAGTCCTTTCACTGTACTTGTAAGTGGAAAGGCTGTGCAAATTTCAAGTCGCAATCTCGGACCTCACAATCTGTTAGTGGTGTATCATGTAGATCTACTACAAAATTCTCTCTCTACATAAATTAGTAATTTCTATTCTATTCTGGCTCCAGACATAAATTGGAAGTCATTAAAGGCGGAACAATAAACGGAGCTTATTTTGTTATGTCTTGTGTCAGTTGAAGTCGTTAAATAAAAAGGGATCAATTGAAGATGAATTCGTAAAGTAAGGGATCAGTTTAAGTCGTAAAGAAAAGGATCAATTCAAGCCGAAATAAAGGAATCAGTTCAAGTTGTAAAGAGAGGGAATCTGGAGAGATGACATACAGGTGCAGAATTAGTTGATTTTTTGTTTTGTAATAAAAGAAATAAAGCGAACAAATACACAACCTATTCCCCAGAAAGTCTACTGTTACCGAGGTCAGTAAAGGGATGACGGAAACTGACTTCCACCCGCTAGGATTCGAATGGATTTTTTTTTTTTTGGNGGGGGGGGTGGGGGTGGGGGTTGGGATGAGGGGAATGGGACTGAGACTTGTCATTCCAGAATCAATAGTTTCGTCAGCTTGAAGTCGAAGCTTGCGACAAAGCACAGTTTCGATATCTGGGCAAGAGTGTTCAGTCTGTGTAGATGTAAAAGTATTGTGTTGACATGTGATCTACATTACGAGAATGAAATAAAAATAATGTAAGTAATCTGACTTTTTTTGTTGAGTATATTATGGGTTCTGTTTGTATTATATATATTTATGACCTCTTAGTTGTTTGTCATCAGGCACATTGATCTGGTTACCACCAATTTCACCGTCATCATCGTTATTTACAGCAACAAAAACCGCAGCAACCACATATATTATCATATCATCAAATTTACAACAACAGCAGCAGCAGTTGCCGCAGCAGCAGCAGCAAAAACAACAACAACAACAACAACAACAACAACAACAGAAGCAACAACAACAACAACAACAGCAGCAGCAGCAGCAAAAACAACAACAACAACACCAATAACAGCCAAAACAACAACAACAACAACAACAACAACAACTCGATAACAATAATAACAACAACAAGAAGAAAAAACGACAACAAAAACAAGAAAAACAACACCAACACCAATGAAAAGATTTAATAAATATTTGCAAAACCTTACTCTGTTCTGGTAATGAATAAATAATTACAGAAAACTATGAGAATTTAATTTTAATGTAATATGTCAGTTTTCGAACTCGGTCCTTCGGATGCAGAAAACAGATGAACTAAGAATGGAAAGGCAAAAGTAATCCTCAAATTTGGCGGATTTTAAAACAAAAATCGTTTGACGCTTTATTATTTTTCTGAACTTAATCTTTGTCTTTACATAATAAACGAGTATGATGAGCCCAATAATTACCATAACAGCAACTGCGTAAGTGCGTGTAGATATTAACTGATCGTTTGCGTCAGACCCCCGCATATCTGCGGTACTTCAACTAGTTTTCAAATTAAGAAATTAATGACATTACTTTAAGATCTATTTATAGTGATTAAAGCCGATAAAGATATCTCACAAACACCGCTTACTATTCATTGTCAAGGGATCGGGTTGTAAATTCTGATTGAAAAACAGTTATCCCTTCTAGAACTCTTGATTTTAACAATTTTGTAATTCCATTGTAGTAATGGCTGAATCGTTCTTACTACGCTTTGGGACCATATTCAGCAAAGAGTCCCCAACAAGAAGAAAGAAGAAGAAGAAGAAGAGGAGGGAGGAGGAAAAAACAGGAAGCATCCGAGTCAGTTTATGGGGATTGAAATGAAGAAATTTATTGTTATTCTATTCCTCGGTAGCTGCTGCCAGTATATTATTATGATCAGTCCTGATTATTCTGGCGTGCCCCTACAGATATTTAAACCTTATTTATGCCATTAATACATTATTAAGATGGTCAGTCATAATTAAATTTATCTCACAAATAGATAGGGTTATATTGAAAATCTCATAACTCGACTCTTTGTATAGGATTTCACTGAGTGCAGTAAGGTCAAGCCAGTCATGATACAGTCAATCCTGAGATCGAAGACCCAACCACAGTGTGAAAGTTCTAAACCACAATAAATATTTGCATCTGAATGACGTCAGTGTGACAACAGTATGGAGATATTATACGGGTAATCAAGAAATGAACTTTAAATCCTGTTTCAGCAACAGACTGAATAATGCTGATTATGTGCATGCTGGTGAAATGCTTTTCATCGTCCCCAGGGTAATTAATAAACTAAGTTATTGGCCATGGTGAAAAGCAATCTGTTATGATATGTCTGTTGCAATTATGTTCGCGTCACGCTGTGGTATGATGAAACCTCATTGACAGCCAAAATCTTGAAGTTGTTTGTTTCTCCTAGAATGTTGACCCAACATTTCGCAGTCCATTAGACCCGGTCTGGTTTTAATCTCAGAAATCTTTATAGGGGAAACAGTTCAACCGAAGCGCGGAAAACCGCACGCATGGCCTTCACATTGTATCTCACTGGCATTGGTGTGAACCTCTCGAGGCACAGACAAGCTCAGTTTCTTCAGAGGCCTTGAATATAATAGCCTACACATCCTATCCCTACCCGCTGAAACAGAGTCTCCTCCCCCCCACCCCCACCCCCTTGCAAGCGATCTACTTTTAGCCGCGCCGTCCCAAAAGGCGGCTGGCTCTGTTACCTTCATTCATGGAAGCTGCCTTCGATGTTGACTATTACTGATTAGGCTGCGAGTCGTAATCTAGAAATTTGCTCAGCCAATGCCTCGGAACAAGCATTGCGTTTAGGGTACTTGCCACTTGGACATAGGTAAGAACATCGTCAAAATCTGGAGAGAGTATATTTTTTATCCTTTTTCCGAAACTTAGAAGTTTCGGAAATATCTCTAATTTAAGACCATGAAGTCCAAAACGTTTTGATAATGGTGCTACAAATCAACAGAGCCCTTGCATTTCCTTCTCCTTCACACGATTTGGGTTCCAAAATGGGGAGAAGGTTCATTTTACAGAATTCCTGCTGACCCCCCCCCCAAAAAAAAAATCCTATGGTTGACGGTTGCAGCAGCGAGTGGTTATTCTGTGCAACCCAGCACAATATCAGTGAACGAGTAAATGAGTTGGGGGAAACTTTATTAGTTGTGCTGGATGTTCTTGCCTAATCTAGACTTTAGACAAATAGAATTATCAACATAGATGTTGATATTATCACTCAGAAATGCGTACACATTCACCTATCCATAAATCTACGAACAGCCAAATACACACACTCAAACACACACACACACACACACACACACACACACACACACACACACACACACACGCACATGAAAATATATACACACACACACACAAACGCGCACACACCTGCACAGTCATGCCCATACAGATTACAATAGAATTTTCGGTATAAAGTATGCCCTTGTGAACTTATTATTGAGGTATACTTGATATACTTGTTAATACTTGCCTCATTAATGAAATGATAGAATGATAATGAGTCCGTGCATGTGAAATTTATACTTATAAAAAGATAAGCTACACTTATTAAATGAATCGATACTTAATATCGAGGTTCCTCTATATGTACACATAATGAGATAAATCAACCTTTATTTACTCTGAAAAGAATATGTTTTACAGTGTCTGTTAATATGAGTTTAACCCATTAATCGGCTACAGGCGGGAGAAGAGGAAGAGGAAATCAAGAATTTCGACTTCTTTATCTACTGTACAATGACACCTCTTCACTAAGTATGAAAGTATAAATCCTTGATAAATATACCGTATACATTTTTCATGCACCAAGGAGCATTTTCAATGTAATGATAATTATAAAATTTTTAATAATAACCAGGTAGGCCTGAGCATAGGTTCCAGCTTCTAAGATTACACAGATCTGTCCTTCCACTTCCCGAGCGAAGAAGTCGGCATATTGAGATAGATCGATGGATTACACTGATTTCGTGTGGATACCCTACAGAAGAGCAGTTTGATGAAACAGATTTAGATTATTTAAACAATTTTAGCGCCAGGAACGTCATTTTCTCCAAGCTCCACAAAGAGCTAGGTATGAAAATGCCAATGTTTTTTTCACTTTTGGCTATATTAGGTTTTACACCTCTCATTAACTTATCCAGGGGTCCCGGGCTAAAATACTTTCCAAACATGTTGTTTAGCTCTTCTTCCAAATTTTGACACAAAGAATAATGCCTCTAAACCAGTTAGCTTTTGAGAACTTAGGCAGTGAAGCAGGCTACTTAATATTTTAGACGTTTTCACTCAGTAAACAGGGTAACCTTACCCACCTCGCAACAACCACAAATTTTATACGTGAGTGGCTAAACTTCACCTACTCTGAGTCTACACATGTATCTAAGCCTTTGAAATTAAAATACAACCACTTTCCCCTCTCGCCATGGCCAATTTTCTGATTTTATAGGGACATTTTAAAATTGCATATTTTTATGCCAGGTGCTATTGCCATCTTCCTACCTAAAGCTGATAACTAGCTTCGGCCGATGTTATGCACCGATATGACTTTGACCCCCAGCCTCACCAGGTGGCCTCCGATTGATGCCGGGGCGGCTATCGGACCCACAGCATGCCGAAGTCCACGCGCAATATCTGAAGAAGCCTATACATGTACTCTCCTGAGATGACGCAAAAAGCTTATCACGTCATCACTCTGCTTAATTGTTCAGAAGACACGTGGTTATTAAACATTTTGTTTGTCTCAATTAAAAAAGCCCAATCTTAGGGTTATCTTGAAATTTCCACTACTACTCAGAACTGTAATATCGCCATCTGGGAGTTCCAAAAACTCATGACGTCAGCTTGAGAATGGTTGCCTCACTCTGGCCCCAGCTGACAGTCTGAGCGAGGGTCTTTAATGCACTAAAATCTTTAAATACCAATGGAACGAAAAAATGGCAGAAAACATACGAAACCCTTGGTGCGATCAGCGGACCCATATGCAATCAACGTTTAAGCCCCTCGCTACGTATGACATACATTATTATATATCTTAACCCTTAGATCCAAACAGCGCTTGGACGTAAAAATATACGTCATGGTAGTACGCTATCTAATGATATGTTAGATAAGCATAAATATTTCATTTCAATATGTTATTAAGTATGTGCCCTCAATGTTCACCATTTTGAAATGTATTTTTGTATTTGTTTGCATTGCTCTAGTGCAGAACTCTGCAAGAGCTAATAAACAGAACTGAATTGAATTGAGATGCTCCTACGTACAGGAGTGAAAAACAACCGTGACCATGTTTAGGTGCCATAAATCCTTAATTAAAATTAACCTACGTATAACTTAATGAGCTCATAGTAATTAATTGGTGACATCAACACTTGAGACATCATGACGCAGAAGAGGGTGAGTCATCGTGCGGCCGATATTGCAGAGAGCAGTCAGTTTTTATTTTCTGGCATTCTAGTATCAGCACTAACTTCTCTGTAATAATGTCTTTAACCTATGTAGGCTTAAATAGGTCTCCAGCTATGATGTTGATATATGTCTATCCGTCTGTCTAATTGCCCACTTTTTTTGGCTGTTCATTTCTCTGGTTGTCCGTCCATTTCTCTGCTCATGTACTGTCTAAAGTAGCTGTATGTCCATATTATGTAATATTGTTACAATGGACATAACTGAATCTGAGGAAAAAAAAGAACAACACTGAAATGACCTTATATAATTAATGTGTCAAATATAACATTAAATGACCTGTCACTGCCTCTTCTGCATGTCCCCTAATCACAGGTTTCAATTGACATTGTTGTATTATTGCTTATTTCGTGCTTGCATTATGAAAATGGTTAGCTTTGTATTCATTGTATTATCAGTGAGAGCAATAGGGAAGTATGTAAAGGTCACGGGTGAACATTAGAAGTTAGGGAACAATATTCAGTATATATCGAGGGTTAGCAACCAAAATGTGATATGTCCAAAATGTATAAAGGAGAAAATTAAAGCTGAAATTATGTACATAAAAAACAAATTCAATTATCTGCAATATCTTGACTCTGACTCTATTAACACTTGTATTGGGTAAAAAAAAAAATAAGCACACATTGTCATAGTATTGTAATGTCATTTAGTTTCAAACATTTACAACCAGTGATAAAATATGGACATAGAACATTCTGGTTGCTAACCCTCGATATATCCAGCTGTTTAAGGATTCAATTGCTGTGAAGTTAGCGATCCTGTGATGTAATGGTACCATGTTCAGCCTTACAAACTGCGAGACCCTGGGTTCGATCCTTGGTAGGGACAGGAAATTTGTTATTACTAATTTTTTTCGGCCTTTCTTCTCACAATTGATCTTCTACAGTGATTTGGTAAAATCTCTTAGATAATGTGTAACAGTTCAAAAACAACTGGATTGGGCTCACATTCTCACTCCCATTCTCCCCCTGTAGTGATAAATGAATAGAATATGCCTTTCCACCCCGTTATGTAAGTACATGGCCCTTGGTTGTTGTTGTGCCAAATGGACAACATAATAATATTTTGTTTCTGAATCAAGCCGCATAGAAGCAAATTTATTGTTCTTGAGCCCATGCAAATCAAGCGAACATGCTTGTTGTCCAAAAGCTAGGCAACGTTAAAAGTCACGTTTCGAACTTCCTGGTCGAAGTCGGGGTCACCAATGTGGAATTGATTTGTTTACAACTCTTGATTCATTTTCCATGCTGTCGAAACCAAGAAGTGAGGTAAAAGAAGTGACAAGCAAGACGTAAAATCGTAAAGACATTATGCCGAAATTATTAAAAGCATTTAGTGTCGAGGGTGTCGGAGTGGTTGTGCCGTAAGCTATTGTTTTCTCACCCCAAATCCCTTTCTTTTGTGGCGGACCAATGGAGAACTATGTAAGCCTGCTATTCTGAATATCTTGCATTCGCCTGACGGTAAGTAATACATAGACATATTGTTAAGAAAACATAGGCATATTGTTAAGAAATACATAGACATATTGTTAAGAAATACATAGACATAATATTGTTATGAAATACATTGACAAAAAGAATGAGGCCATAATGCCTTGTCGCAATGTACCAATATATTAATGTCCTAACAATAGTGTCACAGTTGATCTACTGAATACAGATTCATATAAATACTAGAATACTGGTATTGCGCAAGCTAACAACACCATTTCTACATCCGTATACCAATATCACTTAACTAAATGAAAACAAATGGCCATGATCATCTTAGATTTACATAGTTTATTGAAGATCGTAAGAAAAATAAACTATGGTACAAATATAATCACTGATGCACCACTCACCAGCAAGAAGAACAAGCAAAAATTGATCAAGAAAGGCCTGAATAAAAGTCTGTGAGGTATAAACCACTAGTTACAATAAGGAGATAGATATATAGAACCTATGCAAAAGCTGCAGGACTACTAGCAAGAAATAGAACTTATAATTTATCCATCTCTTGTCTGTCCAATCCATCTCCCGTTTCAAATTATTTCATATCTATACACAAAATTACCGCCTTGAGACGGTTTTAAACTAACGATAGGAACAAGTCTAATATAAAAGGAAATAAAATTCCTTCTCATTTGTCCACCTTGGTAATGCTAGAGACGCCGGCCCCCATACCTACCTGACCCACAACCCTTTTAAAACAAACTTTCCTTGCGACTTATGGCATTGTTGTGAAAAAGTAAAACCAGTCTAATAGGGCCTAAATAAAGGCACGTCACTTAGTTCCATAGAATGAAAAGTCTACAGAACACCAAACCCTATAAGCGACTTCACTGATAAACATCTTCAATGTCTCCAGGTAAACAAAATGGTTTTTCTACGGTGTGTTTATAACAGCTGTGCTAGTAGAATGCGTAATGCTATGTGTTAACAGCAAGATTTTGGAGTTTTGACAGTACATGTTGAAGTCTTCTGTCAATAATGGCGTTTCGCAACATCAAGGAAATAGCTTTTGGTGGTCCTGTAGACTTTAAAAAAAACATTACGTTTGACCGTAGTAAAATGTACAATATGCATGACACACCACAAATTTCATAATGAAGCACTGAAAATATTTTCAAGTGCTGGAAGAGACCACATGAAAAGAGGCTGCACAATGATATATAACTAAACTACCCCTTGAAGCCAGGCCTCGGCAGTGGTTTGTCTCTTGCTTCTTTTCACGACAGTGCAACTTTCTCTAGCGCCAGCATCGGCGCCTCCACGGACACAGCCAGAATGTAAGCAAGGAGGTAAGAAACCACATAGAACCCGAAAAAGCTATACACCTATGTGAAAAGGGAAAGAAAGAAGAAAAACAATAAGATTATATGAAAAGAGAAGATGATAATGATAACCAGGTGGCTGCGTTTTGGACCTCTGTTCTTTCTTTTTCTTTCTTCTTCATGTCCGCAAGCACTGTTTGATGTAATTATTTACACATTTATTTGAGTAAGCCTCATTTTCTCTTCTCATGCATTCTGAACTTTCTGTTTGGTGGGCTTCTTTATCAATGAAGTTTAACAAGTTTTTTGATCAGGCCCAGACCGTGGCAAATCTGTCCGGGCAAAACTGATAGGAAAATTCTACCCAGTAATTTAGTCTTACAACCAAAAAGGCGCAATATAGCCGTAATCGCGCGGACGTGCCGTAAAAACCTGATTCAAACAAACCAGCTCAAACCCAGACGGTATATGAGTTGTCAAAATAACACTTAACAAATGGCGGGACAATCATTATACTTGTAGATTAGACAATACATCATCATTGACAATAAACATACAAACATATAAAGACATTGTCTAGTTCACAGTTCCCTTCTCCCCCCTCCCCTCAACGCCCATTCCNAGAAAAAAGAAGACCAGGCTAGTTTATATAGTAGCCAACATTTTCACGTGTAGGTTTTCACAATAATCATTATGTACTTAGATCTTTTTTCCAGTATATTATTAATGCTTGGCATTCTTTTGAAGAGTAAAGTTGTTCTTATTTTATACTCGTTGATTTTTCATAGAAATATTTCGAAATGCATTTCCTTCGAATGGTTTCTAATGCACTGCTAGTCAGTGATAATAATGATAAAAATGAAATAGCTTCTACACAGGAGAACGGCTCTGAAATTCGAGTTCGTGAAATTCACGAAGTAAATTCATTCTAGAATCATAGAGGAAGGGATTGAAGCTCTGCAACAAGTTGCCGAGGATTTGAAGTTTGTGAGGTTTGAGGCTCTTGTGAGTTGCGACAGAAAAAAATATTTTCAGTATAATATAATCCATTATTATCCAGCAGTGATGATAATGATGAAGGTGATCGTGATTGCAATGACGATAGAAGACCATGGAGTAGCATGGCCACATGGTTTTGGTGTTGGAATCAAGATCTAGAGGTCGTGGGTTCGATTCCCTACCACGCTCGTGTTGTAAGTGCCTTGGGGAAAACATCTCATTCACATTTTCCGCAGTCGACCCAGCTGTGAAATAGGTACCTGGCTATAGAGAGCGATAGGTAATCACAGAATGCTAGTGATCGGCGCCTTTAAATGGCAGCGGCACAGTATGCTCCCCGGGGAGATGAGAAAGTCCTAGAGAGATCAGGCCTAGCGGGGGTAATGATAGTGTTGAAGTACCTGTGCGGCACTAGCCTGGGCACGAGACTTGTAAACCGCATTATTATTAATATTGTTGTTTTTATCATTTATACTAAATTCACCACACGGTTTCGATTACATACCATTATCGAGCAACGATAAGTGAAATTATGTATGTCTGCAAGAGGAGAAAGGAAATCACACCATGGAACCTATATCGATTTTCACCCGCCACCTGCGTAACATGGGCTGTTTTTCCTCCTAACGATTTTATTAAAAGGTTTACTGAAAAACGAATTTCGTCCTCCCTGAACGAGCATGTAAGGTCAGTCAAAGTGAAAGTGACTATTGTCTTTTAGCAACTGACATTCTCACATTCTCAGCGGTCTATTTGTGTCTTAGCATCAGAAAACAGAGCATGAAGAATGGATACACTGACATGCTTTAGAAAAAATAAATAACCCAATCTTCAAACGCCAAAACCGTAGACCTAGTCGCCGTCAAATTGTCTTGAACTATAAAACCAGAACAGAAATCTGGGCTGCAGTTTTTTTTTTGGCTCGTTTTTGAAAGATGCATATCAAAGTTGATTGCGCCATATTTTGTGCAGATTTAGTAGATTTCATAAAACATAAACATTTTTAGGACACCTAAACTGGAACTGTACGGTGTTAAAATTCTAAACGACTGTCTGTAAAGCTCGTAAATGTAAAGCAAAAAAATTGAGGATTTAAAAAAAAAATTACTTTTGTTCTTTGTAATTGTCTATACTACACATACTTGCCAGACTTACCATTATGGTTGTTGTAAAGAAAACAGTTGTCTCAGATGCTGTGATCTCGAAGTATATGACGGTGAGGTGAACCAGGAAGGCACAGTAGGTCAGTCTGGACAAAGGGAGAAAACCTCCCCAGGAGAGGATGGAGTTCACAAACCCTGTGGAGTGTGGTGAAAGTGGAACAGTAATGGCATGTTTTATGCACATCCGCATCATTCTCAAGGACATCCTGGTTTTCAAGAACTGATGAAGGCAATATTACAATGAACGTAATACTAGTTGACATGGCAGCAGCTGTACTAATAACTTACTGACGGTGTTGATATGTGTTAATCGCTGTGTTTTCGAGATTATAAGTCTCCTGCCAAAGATGGCGTCTCGTGCTACAAGTGTTAAATTAGTTAGGGCCACAAGATTACATTCCGGATTCTGTGCCCTCATGTTCTCGGATCTATGAAGTTCTTAAATCTTTACATTTTATTTCACTAGTGGTTGCGGGAGCCTAATTGGTCAGAAAAATTGGACTAACCGAGTCAATAGTAGCAGACAGATTGTGTAGAAATAATCATATAACATGAAACCACACCGCAAAAGTGGTGAAATTCAGTTTTAAATTTGTAAAAAAAGAATTGTTGCAGGCAATGTTTTCCAAGGGCTTCAACGGATTTCATTTGTGCGGGCCTGTGATCTGCAAAAGAAGGCCAAATTTTTAACCCCTTTTCATGTAATTTAAAATTGTGAAAAATCTAATCTAAGCACCCCCACCGTAAACAGAATAATTATAATTTGAGCACAATGGTGGCACCAGACCTGCAGACTAATCTTGGCCATCTCGGAACGTTCCTGTGGTTCGAGAAGAAATTTTTGTTAAATGGCTAAAAGAGGCTTTTACAATCTGGCTTCTGCAACTTCAAGAGAAAAACTGTTTCTGTTTCCTACCATAAACCGTTTCCTTCAACATTACTGCTCTAACAAGCCAAGAATTGTTGTGAGGTCTTGATCGGAGTTTAACAATGACAATACCCTGTAAAAATCTTCCAGTAATGGTTTTTTGGGTGGGTGAAAAACATGCTTGCATAGTAGATTATCGGACAGTATGAGTCTTAACAACCTTAGATCTAATTCTTTTGGATTCATCCTGATCTGTTGAAATCACTGGTGTAAGATCTAGTCTAGATCTAAATCAGTAAATGGTTTGACTGTTGAGTTTAGCTTAGAGACATCTGTTCAGCATCTCTCCATCACATTCCCCCTCTCCCCACCAACCTTTCTAAAGTCCCCATTCTCCTTTCCCTTTTCTGTAACAAGCCATCGTTCATTCATTTAGCCTTGTTCCCCACCCTTGCCTCCCCCCTCCCCCTCATCAAAGCTCTCTTCCCATTCCCAGTGCAAAACTATTCTATCTACTGAACTCCACCAGACTAATTCTAACACTCTCAGCAATAGCTACCAAGTTTTGTATCAGCACATCTCCCACTCTCCAGCTATGATGAAATGATTACTTTGCTTAATTTGTAATGGAATTTGCTTCTCTTCTCTCACCTCTTTTCACATTGACCATTACCTCTTTATCCAGTAAAGACTATATCTTGAGCATCTAACCTAAAAACAGCACAATCAGTGTGTTGTGTTGTGTTGTGCACTTCTTCTCCCCTCCCCCCTTCCCCACAACCACATACACACACTTGCTGCATCTCAATACCTCATAAACTTTCTGGATTCCCCTTCACCCCATTTCCCTTGTACCCCTGTTCCCCTCCACCATCTCCTCTCCCCCAACTGTATACACCCACACATGGAGAAGCAGCCTACTGGTGTAACTTGGTCCAAGTAAGAAAACTCATAAAGATGCACTCTGATTAATCAAATTCCAGTTTATTCAATCTGCAACCATGCTTCAGAATTTTCTCGTGTGTTTGCTTGTCACGCCACATCATATGGTATACAGTTTAATTGTTATTTTCTGGTTTCACCTTCCAACACTTTTCACTACTATTTTTAAATGATAGGAGGGTCATGATCACTTCCAGATGTTAGAAGATATCAAATAATATGGGCTTATAATTTTGCTTTCTCTTAGGGACGACAGATCATCAAATGAGTAAATTAACCCACTATAACGCTGGAAAATGTCTGAAATGGACTTTAAATAATATTCGCAGTGCTGGTAATGGGTTTTTGTGAACGTTTGGCATACCTTTTGCTTTTGCACTGTCACATAGTAATTTGTACCCATACCTTTATTACAGGTTGCCCAGATGTTTTATACGGACTGTTTGGGCAAGACATGCAACACACCTGCAGCTTCAGAAACTTAGAGTGTGGCAGAAACAACCTGCTCCATTTAAAGGTAAGATTTTCTTTTAAATTTATTGAAGTTGATAATGTCATTTAAATCTCTCAGGCTTGTCAGTGAGTGAACCAATGCATGTAATATTTTAATATTCCACATTCCACTGTGGAATGTCCTGACCAAAAGTCTGCAAGTCCATTTTAACATGTTCAAACAACACTTTTTAAAGTCCCCGTTCCCCTTTCCCCTTTCTGTAACAAGCCATCATTTAACAGTGTGTTAACAAAGATCTGTCCAGTCTATGAATCCTCATTTCTCTCCACATCACTACTGTGCACCTCTACTGGTTCATTCATTTATCCTTGTCCCCCACCCTTGCCTCCCCCCACAAGCGCGACAGCTCTTTCTGGCGATACTTGCATCAACCTTTAACAACCCTGATAAAGCGTTCCAATAAACGCAAATATTCGAAATAATAGTATCATATAAATATCTCATATTGCAAGGTTTCATAACTTACGGTATTTAAAAAAAAAGTTTCTTTTGTGTTAAAATGCTCACGTTTCGAGCCTTGAGTTATTATGAGGCATCGCGGCAAAGTGATGGATAGAGGGGGCTGCAGAGTTGTTGCGGAGAGGGGTTCTAATGAATATCGTTTAGTATACTCATAATGATACAATAATGGCGTGATATGTAATGATTGTGTAATAATAACATTGATGTTAAATATGGTTCCACCCACATGTAGCACAGAACTTTTGAAAAAAAAAATGTATAGTGAATTATTTAAGAGAACAGTCTACGTTTCGTTTGGATGAAAGACCTTAAGAAAATGGCGAGAAAGGAAAGTGACTGCTGCATTATATCAACCATCACTTCTAACGTATATAAGTGTCTTCTTGCTTTCTTTATTTCTTTCTGCTTTATTTGTCCATTTGTTCCTTTCTTTTTTTCTCTCCCTTTCCTCACTTCTTTCCCTTCGTCTTCACTTTCTTTGATTTGATGTAGACTATGTATTGAAGTTGTGTTATTAGCCCAGAGTCTAATAAAGACTTTGAATCTTGAACGGTGTCAGAGTGCTTTTCAAGACTGACAATTGAAAGAAGGGACACACAAAGAAGGGCTGGTGAAGAGGAGTCAGAGGGCCAGAAAATAGTGTTATAATAATAATATATTAGTGATGTAAAACAGTACAGAAATAGAAGCTATACACGCACCAATCTTGTTAAAAAGCTGATAATGGAGATGAGGATGTGGATTGCCCGTGACTGTTGAGTGAAATGAATAATTGGGTTTTGATATTTTGTTTCCGTGTCTTTACATGGTTTATTATTTTCCACTTAATGTGGTTGAAATGTTGCAGAATGAATCCTCATTCTCTTGATGTCACTTTTGCCACTATATTAATGTTCTGTATTGCTATATTTGTCTCGATATTACTTCGGCAATAGCGTCGAAATAAATTGTCTCAATTCTGAACAGTTTTATCAATTCTTATGACACGCAATTCAAATTTACTGAATTTAGAATCCAGTAATATGTCAAAATACAAATAGATCTACATAGACGGATATATTTTTTTTCCTTGAAAATAACCTAAATTTGACTACGTGCATCAAATCCGTGCTATTCCGTAAACATACAAAAACAACTACAGTATGCATGAGCGCACTCAGCACAGAATAACAATGTACAGAAGCACTAATCCCAATAAATGGCGTCACTGAAAGTGTCTCTACATTGAACCACACCGTTTTTCCTCTGATGGTCGACATGCATGGCAGCAGTACTAATAACTTCTTGACGGTGTTGCTATGTACTAGTTGTTGTGTTTCGAGATTATAGGTCTCCTGTTTCGTAACATTCGGGAAATGCCTTTTAGTTCTCTTGTATAATTTTTATTTTATTTTCTTTTGTGAGAACGTGTGCTTTCAAGCACTCATTCGGCTTTCTACTGTAGTAATCGATAACTCGTGACCGCGACTGCCATACTAAGTAGTGTTCGGACCCGAGAGTTGGAGTAACGATTTCCTCTTCCAAACCAGCACCTCTTAAACTTCTCGCGCACTCATTCTACGTTATTTTAACCATTTATTTCTCTCGTCTAATCGTCGATGGCCCGAAGGAGAGTGTCATAAACTTAAGGAGTTCAGAAAAAATGTGGCAAAGACAAAAAAGAAAAAGGTTTCTTTGGGAAATGATACTTGCGACACGTCCTAGCTCTACAACAAAGCACGTCGGTAGAGGAAAAAAATACAACACTGTGCGGACAGCGAATCAAGAGTGACCACTAAAGACTAAAGGAATAAAAAATCCCTTGAAGGGAAATGCTCGTAAATAGAAGAAGTAAAGAGAAGAAATAGAAACTAGGCAATAATACAAAGTAAGATATGCCCCAAGCGACAGTGTCTTGTCAAGGACCGATCGAACACGAGCAACGAAGAGATAGACGAGAGGTAAATGACATTGGTGGAGTTGAGCTGGAAAGAAGAGGGTGTGAGAAGGCGACTTTAAATGAGTGACTGATAGTGGTGGGCAGTAACGTTTCTAAATAGCGATACTGTCGTTACTGTGGAATTTCGATTTAGTATCGAAACTCCAGCTCTGGAATTTCGAAAATGAACGGTGTATTTGTCTAACGCAAAACTAAGATTTCCCTCTCCACCACCCCCCTAACCGTTTCTTTGAAACCATCCTGTTTCATGCTCGCCTCTCGTAATCCGACTACTATGACCTTATGTCAAACGGTAGGAAATGTATCTAAATTATTGAAATGTATCTACTCAGTATTTAGTATGAGAATGGGGAAATTTCGATACTTTGAGCTCGAAGGCTGAGTATCACGATACTTTAACAGATATCGACCACTATTAGCGATCAATGAAGAAATGCTACTATCATCAGAGTCGTACAGGATAGAGTTGGGCGAAAACTGAGGGATTAGGAAAGAGGAACAAACGATCGGACAAAATAATATGACTCAAGGAGCGCCTCTGTTTTATCCTTTCGATATCGATACGAGGCTCGCTCCCTGCATTATGTGCCCCCCCCCCCCCNCCCCCGCCTCCCTTTTTTTTCTTCCCCACCATCAAAACTAGCGATATTGAAGACAAGGTCTCAGATAAACATTTCTCAGTTCTGCTGACGCGCTAAAGCCTGTTTATGGGGTCTGAGGAATGATTTCTGGAATTCTGATCATTGTTTCATGGATCTTATAGGCGAAAAGGACAGAGAAATACTGGAAAAGGAATTGCCACTGTCACACTACTTGCATGACTGGAACACACGAAACAGAATCGAATGTACATCGGCAGGCAAATTAAGCCAGTTTCACTTTAAAAATTCACATGGTAACTATAAAGGACACAGAAAAGAGGGAACGTGGCAGGAAAGTTCATTAAGGGGTGGTGGGGGAGGCCGTAGCGCTTGGGGCATAGTGAGCTATTCACAGGACACTCTTATAGTAATGACACAGTATAGCATAGCGGTCATATTTTCAGCAGAGAGCACACTCTCTTTCCCCCCCCCCCCCCCCCCCCCCCCCCCCCCCC
>JAWQUT010000329.1:335687-340687 GCA_033807755.1 Ellobium chinense
TATAGTAATGACACAGTATAGCATAGCGGTCATATTTTCAGCAGAGAGCACACTCTCTTCCCCCCCCCCCCCCCCCCCCCCCCCCCCCCCCCGAATNAGCCTCCCCTTATATTCACTTCTGGTAACACCTATGAAATCCATATTTCGGCTGAATTTTAAGCAAAAACCAATATCTAGTAACTGCTGATCCAAAATTTATATTTGGGCTGAATGTTATGCCAAACCAATGACCTTGAATGTTTAACTCATCTCTGTTGCAAAAGTGCGAGAGATCGCGTGTGAGAAGTGCCACCACACTTTAACAGCCCGGAGCTTTCGATCAAAGAGTCCTCTTAAGTTCGCGTGCGTCGTTTGTGGTGCCCAGTTCAGTGGCGTACCAACAGAAAAGAGCGCCTATGGCAAGCACTGAAACTGCATCCTTGTCCAAAATCGGACACCTGCCTTATTGACAGCCTTACCGTAATATCACCTCCAATATACAGGTCAAGCTCGTTAATCAAATTGATTAACAAATTACATCAGTACACGAACATTTCTGCATCTTCTATGCTTTAAAAGGAAGGCTAAATATGTCTCCTTAGGCGTCGGACCCAATATGGAAAGAAAAATAGGACCAATATTTAAACAAATCTGTAACTTATAACAGAACAGATTCTCTCAAAAAGGCTAACTGCAAGTTGGGGAGATCCCAGCACCGTTTACGTATCGGATAATTCTGTAAACAGTGCATTAACAATCTGGCCATTTCAGCGCTGATAATCCGCGAAATCAAAGGCAGGGCATACATCTGAGAAGTAAAAATTCCCAATTCGAATATGGCTTGTATGACTTCAGAAACAAAAAGCAAAACTGCTCAGTGATGTAAGGGTACATGCCATATCTGCCGTACCCTAGATACGCCACTGGGCCAATTTCATGAAGCTAGACTGCAACTGGCTAAATATATCCTTACGTCAAATTATTTTCCCGAGGGCCTCTTCGGCGAAGACCGCGAAATTACACAGGGGGAGAGAAAATTCCCCATTTTACTTTGACAACTACTGAATTGGGTTCCGCAAAATATAGCCACAACTACACTTCCCTTTAATCTCTGTCTCTCTCTCTCTCTTTTCTCTGGACGCGTTTGTTCGTGAGTGCAGAGTGCATTTTACTTTGCATGCACATATGCGCAAGTCTGTGCACAGATGCGCTAGAGTGTAGGTGCATGTGAATATTAGCTGATGTATTCCCCTGACACTTTCAAAATGAACATCACTGATAGTTCAAACTGAAGAGCTTTCTTCAAAGAGTCAGCAAGTATACTTTCACTGACAAAATAAATCAGCGGTATTTTCAGAGGAAAACCTTTTTTTATTCGTTTTCAATATTTCAAAATAAAAGTCACTTTGAAATCTGATTTCCCTCACATGTGATGGCATTATAATGTAAATAAAAAGTCTATATTGTCGTAATATACATTGTGTAAAGATCTATGACCCCTAATTTATTTCCCTCCCACAGCAGCAGCAGCAGCAGCAGCAGCAGCAGCAGCAGCAGCAGCAGCAGCAGCAGCAGCAGCAGCAGCAGCAGCAGCAGCACCAGCAGCAGCAGCAGCAGCAGCAACAACAACAACAACGACGACAACAACGGCAACAGCAACAACAACAACAACAACAACAACAACAACAACAAAAACAGCGACAACCACACCAATGACAGCAACAACGGCAATAACAACAATAACGACAACAACGACCATTTGCAGAACGACGAAAAATGACCAGAGGACGGATCGGATGATGATGACAAAGAAGGATGAGAAGGTAGACTGAGAAAGGATGGAGTTATCTCTCTGGACAGACCAACAAAGACGGACTAAATATTATATTATATTATATTATATTATATTATATTATATTATATTATATTATATTATATTAATCGATAGATCAATCGTTCAACAGACGGATCAGTCGATCAATAAACAAATATACAAACGATAAGACAGACAGACAGACAGACAGACAGACAGATAGATAGATAGACAAACAAACAAACAGACAGACAGACAAACGATAGGCCTAAATATGTTCAAATGGGATAATTTCATTGACGACAGACATTTTGTGTTGACACCGGATGCCATAATTACTGAAGAACGGAAGAGACTCTTGACACTTCGAGGTTTGTGACCTTTCCCACGTACATATTTCACATAATTATATGATCATCATCATTTGGACTTCATCTCATAACTGTCCAACTGGACGTCCATGCAGCAATTTGAGCTTAGCTACGTCACGACATTAAACATACGCACGAGCCGTGGTAACCGTACTCGATCCTCTTATTCGCTCACCCTGGTCGACGACCCATAAATCAAAACAACTACATATTTAATATTGAATTGGAGAGGATAATTCTTGCTTTCATCACCCGGACCAGCAATATCGTTGTTTAACTAGATGCGTGGAACTTGATTTGACATGTTTTACCAACCCAGGCATAGTGAGGTCATCCCAACCTCTGTTCTTCTCCGGAAGCGATAAGTCGAAACGGTTACTGTATTTTGAGAAAGACAGTATCGATACGTCCCGTCCGATGGTGACGAAATGAAGTGAAATGATAATCTCGCTTAAGACAAGTCGATAATTCATTAGTCTTACGATACGGAAACAGCCCACTTACCCGATAATTCGTCACTGTAGAATAGGCATGAGCACGTCACAAGTAAATCGATGTAGAATAATAATGAACCTTTTCGAATCAAAGAATCCCGTATTTGCCTCGCCCTCAGAGTGAGGCTGAAAAGTGTGGGAGATGTCGTGTCAGTGGAATGCTAGACAATTACAGCAAAACAGATTATACATTTACAGCGCCAAACATATACTATTACAGCGAAATTTGACGGAGCTTACATAAACATTTAAAGCACCAAATACACTTAGTTTCAGCGAAACAGGAAGGAGCTTATGTGTGTTCAAAATGTATCATTTGTGTGCACTGAGAGAGACAGGGGGGGAGAGAGAGAGAGAGAGAGAGAGAGAGAGAGAGAGATATTCCACTTTCTGATAAGATCATTATATTCATTAAATTGTATTCCATCTGAACTTTATCCAGGTTTTTGTGGACAGTAAATATGTACAAGCCAAAATTGTATAGAAACAGATACCCAGTAATTTTTTGGACTCCGCCTGTTTGCGCTGTAACTGTATAATCTGTTTTGGCGCTGTACAAGTATGTCTTATCCGAGTAATGTAGCTCCATGGAATAAAATTTCTGGTGCTGAAACAACAATCCCTAGAAAGCGTGAATATCTGGCTAATGCTCACAGTTATTGGTAAACAGGCACTGGAATTGGAAAACAGAGCTGCGAATTAAATAGAAAGTGAGTGCGCTGATCTGTTTTAGTCACGCGGAGGCCACAGTTGGCTTAGCTCAGTCGACAACTTTTCTAGATCTTTCAAAGATTAGTTTCGAAAGTCAAGTAATCATGTTTGATTTCAAAGCGTTTATTAGGCCTTAGGCCAATGCTCATCATTTCACATTACAATATTATATGAGTGCAATACACTACAAAGACGCACACACGTTCCTCATGCACTCTTTTTCCACAAATCTACTAATTTCTCATCTAGCTGACACCCTGCACTTCGAGAACGAATATATTATAAATCATGACATTAATGCTGTTATCAGGCACGCTCTCTCATTGCATTTCTTACCCCCAATCTCCCCCCTCCCCTTGTTTTCCTTCAATTCCTTGCCAGAAGGCACTCATTTCTGTTCAAATTTCTGAATTGTACTTTTTCGAAATTCCGAAACTTAAATTATTCAGTCTTGGTATGTCTTTATCTCATTCGCGTCTTATTAACCATTGATGTTACACAAGTTCTTTGTTCTATGGCCAGTTACAGTGTTAATCATGAAAGGCAGTCGCTATGTGTCTTTTCCAGTGTTTCATGTTTACATCCCCAGATAAACCGAATATTCTGAGGACTGGAGGCCTTTGGGATTGGGGTAAGTAAACTAACTTGCCTGTCAACAGCAGACTATGCACTGTCACGATGACACGATCTACAGCATTTGAGGCAAATTGTTACCGACTAAAACAGCGTTAAGAACGTCCTTACTTCATTCTTAAAATCTGGAACTTTCACGGTTCACAGTATTGGAGGAGTAGAGATGCTCCTTTGACGCATTCTCTCGAACACATTTTGACCACGATGACCTACGATGTCGCATTCAATAGAAAAAATGAGGTTAACCGGAAAATTGGATAAATCACACGCAAACCCCATATTGACATGACAGACCTAATCCTTCGTGAAATCTTCATTTCCTGAAGTTTTCGCGATATAATGAGGATTCTAATACTTCATCAAATTGACTAGAAATTATGAACAAACTATTGACATTTCTTGCGCTTAAGCTAATTCGTGAAATAATTACTTTTAAAGTCACACAAAAGTATTGAATTATACTCACATTCATATCTCACACACCCGATCGGACGATTTCAGAGCAAACAGAGAAATACGTGAGATCAACAAATGGAGAAACACTACCACCACCACCACCACCACCACCACCACCACAACAACAACAAAGATGGACATTCTATGTTCACCTTCTCAGAATGCTGCAATAAAAAAAAATGCCGCGGTAAATAATCAACTAGAGATCAGTGGGGAAATAGCGGCGACGAAGACCAAAGACACGCCGTAAAGAACCCTTGACAAAGAGAGCAACTTAATAGGTCTCAAGAGCAAGGAGGATCTCTTGGCCTACGTTGTTTTTTTTTTTTTTATCACAGCGGTCGCATGAAATGGGTGGTCTATTCGGTCTGAGGGCGGGTCCCTCGGAGATTCTAGGCACCGGAAATATCAGTTTCTGAGCAAGCCAAGACGGCTGCGATTTATGCGGAAGAGCTAGAAAATAGTGCGCTAGCTTGCAAGTGGTTATGCTACACTTATAGGTTTGCCTCATTCATTAGATTACAGAACATCATTAATTCTTGC
>JAWQUT010000329.1:343187-364882 GCA_033807755.1 Ellobium chinense
GCAGCAACAACAACAACAACAACAACAACAACAACAGCAACAACAACAACAACAACAACAGAAGAGAAACGACGACAACAACAACAACATCAACAACAACAACAACAACATGAAGAGAAACAACAACAAGAACAACAACAACAACAACAACAACAACAACAACAGAGTCAAGCCACCTTCAGCAACAATATCAGTGAGACCACAGAGTGTTTACCTGAGCAGATCATAATTATTCTCTAGTATCAACCAGACGTTGGATGACAAATGAATCACCACCAGTATGGCAACCATGAGGAAGCCTAACACACGTTGTCTGGAAGAAAATCACAATACAGTCACACTGCAAGTCGTTAGGACCATGTAAAGAGTTGCAATTAAAAGGACTTTATAGAGATATCATTTTGATATGTGAAAAATGATGCCATTAGGCGAAAGTTGAGATAGTTTGATAGCTGAGTGTCAGCTATATGTATTAGTCCTTCCTATTTAAAACAGAAATGTCACACAGATTCAAACTTAAAAGACAGAAAGTTTAATTAAAAACGGAATCTGTAAAACTTCAGAAAAGAAAACTGTCACCGTTAATAAAGCAAAAGTTAAAAAGCATGATTTAACAGTGGCTGGTGAAGTTTTTTAAAAAAGAAATTCTCTTTGTGTTAATGTTGTAGATTCAGTCATTTAAAAACGAAGCAGGACAAAATTAAGTGAAGAAAATAATGAAAAGAACTGATTAGTTGACAGTCGCCAAGTCATCAAGTCGCTCAGTCTTTAGGAAAATCTCTGTCTTAACTAACAGTATAATAGTATTAATTTACAATTTTCAAACGTAATGTTAGTCCAAAAGGTAAAAATCAGACACGTATAGGATACAAATAACAGATGGATAAATACATCACTTCACAAACAGTTTACAATTTGTACTCGTATAGTACTGCTTAAGAGATAATGAAGATGCTGAGTTACTAGCCTATTGTGAGAAAGAGTTATAGGAGGTCATGGGAGAGGGCTGTGTTTGTGTTTATGTATGTTGAGGGACCCTGTAGGCTGAGGAACCCTGTGCTGGGCCGCTCTTGTTACAGGCCATTGAAGAAAACTCGCTCTATCTATCTATCTATCTATCTATCTATCTATCTATCTATCTATCTATCTATCTATCTATCTATCTATCTATCTATCTTAGAGAGAGAGAGAAAAAGAGAGAGAGAGAGAAAAAGAGAGAGAGAGAGAGAGAGAGAGAGAGAGAGAGAGAGAGAGAGAGAGAGAGAGANCACAGAGACAGAGACAGAGACAGAGACAGAGACAGAGAGAGAGAATGAGCTAATTAAGATCGAGAAGATGAAGCATGAATCATAAGAATGACGGAGATAACCTCGTCCGCATGATAGAACCGTACAAAGTCGATTTTTGACGGAAATCTTTTTTTTTTCTGCAGAAATCTCTTGTTTAAATCCCCCATCTCCCCACAAATATCAGATCGAAATTCCATTTATAAGTAAGAAAAATTGCCTAAAATATTTATGACAGCACACTTTTAATCCTTCATGCCCACAAAATGCACACGATCAACCTCCTAGCTTGTTTTATTATGCGTGAAACACCTGCCAATTTTTGGAGGTTATATAGGAATGGGAAACACCAATGATTTCCAAATCACATTTCCCATATTCTCGAAATTTTCTCACAGTGTAAATGTTCTTTTGCTCTTAGACACTAGACTAGTACTTAAAAGTTTTTTCTTGATAAATTTGATCAGAGAAAACCAGGTTTGCTGAGCCAAAATTCCACACGATAATACCATATTGGATTTTAGACTGTGTTCTCGTGCATAATTTTCTTCTTCCCTCCAGCAAAGCAAGGGTTTGGGATGGATTGGGTTCTTTTCCTTCTATAAAATGTCCCAAACCAGCTCTTTGAGGTCTTATCTTGTGGATGACTATTGACTATACTTACTTGTAAACCCAAGGAATAAGAACAAGGGGAGCAATGATGTAAAACTGCATGTCATGGGCCAGGAACCAAGTCACGCCAAGACACTGCAAACAAAGACAACTATAATAATAATAAATAATAATAATAATAATAATAATAATAATATTAATAATAATAACATTAATGCGGTTTATAAGTCTCGTATTCAGGCTTATGCCCGCTCACCATACTTCACACTATTATTACCCTAGCAGGCCCGATCACTCTAGAACTTTCTCATTACCTGGGGAGCATGCAATGCCGCTGCCATTTACAGGCGCTGATCACTTGCAATCTGACAATATCCTCCACTGCCTAAAGCCAGGTATCGGGTACCCATTTTACGGAAGGGTGGACTGAGAAAAATGAGAGTAAAATGCTTTCCGAAGGCATTTACAACATGACCATGGTCGAGAATCGAACCCACGACCTTTAGATCTTGAGTCCAACGCCATAACAATTCGGCCATGCTGCTTCACAAAGATAAGAAGAAACCTACAGTTGTTGCAAGTGAGGTCGAACTTGTTAACAGCAGCAAAACAAAGGGGACAATGTCACTATGGCTGGTAGGATGTGATAGCAAGTGATAACTGTCAAAGATAGAAGTTACTGAAATAGGGAATGATCCGACAGTCATGACATTAGTAGTGTAAGGTTCTGTTCTGAGGAATCAGGAACCACCTCAACACTGACCTGTCCTTTTTCGGGGTACACATTGTTAATGTAGAGGAGGTTGGTCCACCAGCCATCCCTGCACAATTTTGCGCCAACGTAATCCTTCCAAGCTGGTCTTCCCTCGCCCACGTACTGAATCAACGTAGCGACTACCATGATCCAGATCATCATGGGTGGGGTGAGTCTGAAAACGATGACATTATACCAGGGTTGGGCAAGCTCACCAAAAAAGTTAGTTCAGTATCAAGTTCAGTTCACTGAGAGAAAGAGATCCCTTAGATCAAATTTAGCTCAGTTCTATGAAAATTGAGTGTTTTTCAGAAAGCAATAATGATAATAATAACAATGCAGTTTATCAGTCTCGTATCTAGACTGATGCTTGCTCAGGCGACTTCACACTATTAATACCATAGCAAGCCAGATCACTCTAGAACTTTCTAAACTCCCTAGGGAGTATACAGTGCCACTGCCATATTATACTGATCACTAACATTCTGACAACTATAAATCATTGCCTATAACCAGGTATCCAATTTACAAACTGAGAAAAATGTGAATAAATTGCTTTCTCAAGGCACCTACAATATGACGGTGGTCGGGAATCGAACCCACAACCTTTAGATTTTGAGTTCAACACCGCAGGCCTCAGCCATTCGGCCACGCTGGCCCACAGATCAGATCAGTCCCCCCTCGCTTTCAGAAATGGGCACTCAGTTATGATTTTCGAAGTAGATGCGAACTGAATTGAAATTAGGTAGAAAATTGAAGTTCAGATCAAGGACCCAAAAAGCTAAAGTTCAGATTCAGATCAATTCGCCCAAGACAGCTATTAGGCGCAGATCAAGTTCATCTGACCTGAACTTAAGTTCGCGAACTGCGTTCATATTATCTCAGATCTGCCCAACACTGATTATTACCCAAGGATTCCAACACGTGAACCTCAGAGCAGACAACTGAGCACCAAGGAAAAAACAACCCAGTACCAATGATCAGACAATTGAGCACAAATGATAAGACAAGTGGGTAACACGGACAAGACAAATGAGCACCAACAGTACGTTAATTACTGTACACATCCTAAAAGTTGATAGTCATATTCCGCACAGCATATTTTATCGAGGATTCCTTTATGCAGTTCCGGTTTTTGGTCTATATAATCTTATTTTTGTTACAGGCAGCGTTGATAAAATCCACAGTTGCAATATATACAGCACACATTTATAACTCCATTAAAATTATGTACATCGAGGGCTCACTGACACATACATATACAGTGAAGAAACAATACAATTGCACATTCAGTAAACAAACCATATACACTTGCATGTACAATATTAGCAACCAATTACTAGTTCTAAATCAACATTTTATAAACAAAGATTTACAGCATTTTTTTCTAAATTGGTACTCAGTTAATGTATATACCTAAGGGCTCAGTTGTTACAGGACTACAGGACTCCAGTTGTCATGCCGCTATTACTCAAGCTTGATATTCCCAAAGCTACAAAATACAGGCATTTCGTTCACGATGAAAATAGAATTGAAAATGTGCGATAACTTTTGCATTTTTCATGATTTTCTTTTGATTTCTTGCGTGCACTCTCAGAATAACAGTACCTAACTAGAACACCTTAAGCAATTTTAATCAATTACTAGTAAGATGGATTTTCATAGTTTCCTGTCGTTTTCGAAAAAAGTAAGCAAAAGAAAGAATGACATGCTTACATTAACTGAAATACATTTTCGAGGGGCCGTTATAAAATACCCCAGAAATTAAAATACATGGCGGCGTTTTATTGGCCATCACTATATTTGATTTCTTATTTTCATATTTAAAATTATGAAATTATCGGTATTGCAATTTCTTTATATGCGAGTTAATGTATCATATTTAAAACAATGTAATAAACTTGCAGTGTTTTGGGAATTGCAAAATCTAAATGTTGAAGACTAACGACAATGTAAAAAATAACAGACACAAAAAAATATTATTGAACCACACTAACCTGCACATTACACGTCTGGCGACTCATCGCCCGAAAATGAAGAAGAAAAGGAAGAACTGTTTTATAAATTGATGATAAATCTTTCGTGCGGTTCTTGAATGCAGTCATTCTGCCAGTATTTAGTTTCAATCTCGAAGACGTGAGCAACACACTTCTCCCAATATCCTACGTTAAAATTTCTTATGGCATTTTCTGTCAACACTTGTATATCATTCAGCTTAAAGCTATGGTTTTTTGTCCGCGACTTCGCCTTCAGTTTTCGCCTAGACCAGCTCTATAGGGTTTAAGTCACAGTGATAAGGAAGAAGTCTTAGACAGACATGTCCATGGCTTTTAGTCAGTTCGGCGGCGTCATACTCTGGTGGAGGAGTGTGCTGCTTCACAAGCTGGAGTAATTCAGATTTCAAAAATTTCTCGTTAACCTGTATGTTTTTCTTGTGCAACCATTCTTGAATTTCACCTTTAGTATTTCTTGAATATGGAGCTCTCGTAGTTTGTATTTTAACTGTGTGATAAGGTGCCTTATCCATCACGATACAAGACGGGTTATTAAGATTTGGTAACGGTTTGTTCTCTAATCAGTCATTAAATACATGGCGGTTCACTTCACTGTGGTAGTCATATTGGATATTGGGAGAAGTGTGTTGCTCACGTCTTCGAGATTGAAACCGAATACTAGCAGCATGACTGCATACAAGAACCGCACGAAAGATTTATCATCAATTTATAAGACAGTTCTTCCTCTTCTTCTTCATTTTCGGACGATGTGTCGTCAGTTGAAATGGAACGGAAAACCACTTGGCACTCAGGAATGAATCTCCTATCTGCTCCTCCAGCTCCAAGAACAACGCATCTCCTGCCCCTGCCTATTGGTGGGACTCTGCCTGGTTTTCTGTCTTCGGAAACCCATTCTATTCGTTTTGTGTAGTTCGAATCCACCCATGTTTCATCGATGTAAATAATATGAAATCCTGGGACCCTCCATTTCCGGATTTCTCTGAGATACTGGGTTCTTTTAAGCGAAAGGTTTTTGCGCTCGCGCAATATATTGCGGTGGTTTCCACCAGTCTTGAATGAGAAGCCCAGCTGTCTCACTGACTTTCAAAGAAGAGTTTTGGAAATGTAAATATCGCAGTTAGTTTCTAATCTATGTTTCAGTTTTCTCAGTGTAATAAGCTCATTTCCTTCAAACATTTTCATAACTTCCCTTTGAATTACTTCCAAATTAAATGTATCTAATCTCTTTCTTCCTGTTCGAAGACTGAGTGACGCGCATCCTTGTGTTTTTCGGTTTTGGCTATTTGAAAGATAATTACAAACAGTTTTTCCAACATCGCCAAATCCTTTAAAGTGTGGACAACCCGCTTTGTAATATTGGAAAAGAAAGGCCGTTGTCTTTGGCGTTCCTTTTCAAAGGGATACACATCTTTTCTACGACAACATTCTCTCAAAGGAGAAGGATTAACCTGTCGAAGGAACTGTGTAGGCAACCTCGTTTCATCGAAATTCGCCGGTAGACAGTACTCCATCTGCCCATTAAAAACAAAACCACAACAACTTAGGTAGACGATACTGGACAACAATTTCTTTTCAGTGTAAGAGATTATAAGAGTATCTAGGTAATAAACATTCCCATCTGCGTTTCACGGGCTTTGGACCGTTATACCGTGATCGGCATGGCCGCATAAATGTTTATTTGATTGATGATAGACTTAGAGAACAGGTAAAAATGAATAATTTTTTATAGAATTTACAACATTGGAGGTAGTATTGTTTCTGATATGCTGGTTAAAAAGTCTAATAAACATGCTGGCTAAAAAAATCTATCTGTGTAATGTGGCCTTGATAATATATTTCAGCTGAACACTAAGAAACATGAGAATCTCAGTTTACAATATTTTCACGGTGTCAACTTTTAAAAAGTTTGTGACTGAATTTAGTAATAGTACTCGATTACAGCATAAGTACTGAATGGATATGAAAGCTTTAATCTTGTGAGAACAATGGTTGTTAATGAAACCAGGTGAGTTGTCGACATGTGTCAATTAAACGAGGTTAATTGCGATGAAACGAGGTGCGCCCTTTCAAAGTACGCATGAAGATGGCGGCAAACTTTCCTCTCATCGAGAAAGTGACATTTCCATGGCATTTTTTTTCCCGAGCAGAATTGACAGTGCGTTATTACAATGAAACACTGATGTGTTGCGAAGGTTACATTTGTTTGAAATAAATCTAGACTATATACCAAGAGACGTCATAAGGCAGTTTGAAAACGGAAGTACTGAGCTATGTTTATATCACCCCTCATAATTATGATTATTTGGCTGCAAACACCACAAAAAGTAATGACGTCATGCGCATGACGTGCATGATATGGTAAATCTATCACTTTTCGGATAGAAAAGATACAAAGATACAATCTCTGAGATGATTAACATACAAGGGTATAGGGAAAAATCTTTATTACTGAAACCATGTGGTTGTGGAAAAAAACAACCCACAACAGTTATGTACAGTTATCTAAAAGTCTCACGCACACATTCTTTTGGATAGGTCATTGCATTTTGAGAAGAGAATTTTTTTCTTTCAATTCTACATTCATCGTGAACGAGCTATAAGTTTATGTTTTGTGGGAGAGTGATCCAAAGAAAACACAGTTTTGCAGACATCAAGACTTGCGAGTGTTTCTGGAGCGGAAAAGATAGGTCACACACACACACACACACACACACACACACACACACACACACACACACACACACCACACACACACACACACACACACACACACACACACACACACACACACAACGACAAAATTTTCCAGCCCATTAAGCTGCAAGGAAAAACTCCATGTTTCTCAACAGGTTTCTTCAGATACCTCAAAACGTGCCGATATCGAATACTCATATGCAGTATCTTCCAAGCACTTAACATTTCTTAGCAAGGCATATCTCGCATCCTTTTGTATGTGGACACTCATGCATAATAATTGCGGTTTTCACAACAAAACTACAGATGCAGCTTCGAAACTTAAATACACTTAAATGAAATTCGAAAATCAGAAAGAAACAATACTGAAGAGAAGATAATACCAACAATTTAAACAGAAAGGAGATGCGACCAAGGACAAAAAATGCGGAAAGGCAAAAAAGGGAAGATAGAAAAGTAATTCATCTGACAAGCTAGCCTTCCTTGTGAAGAAGCCAATCTCTGTGAATAAGACAGTACACTGGGTCTTTCTCGGCCAGCCAAAGCCGCCAGATTAGTGTGTAAAGTACTGCTGAGACTACATGTGATTCTCAACACCATTTTCTTGCCCGGCAGTCCCTTTCAAGGAGAGACATAATCGGCTCACACATTACTCTTTGAACTACGGTTGCCACTCTTGGTGATTTTTATATCAGAGCTGGTGAAATCGACCTGAGTCTGGTGATTTAGTAAAGAAAATGGAAAATTTATGAAATCTTGGTGAAAACATCTGGTGATCGAACTAAACTACAATAAATCTTGTCTATCCAACTAGTCATTGGAAGTTGAATAAATAGGTGGAATCCTTAAAAAATACCGCAAGAGATTGGCCAAGGGTCAGGCAAGAAAGCCGTATGTCAGCGAACAACTAGCCACCTGGCAATTGATGTCGGACAGTTTTTGGTGCACCAGAAAACAAAGCCTGCATTTAGAATCTAGGAAAAAATGTGAAAGAATTTACCTACAAAAGAATCACACGGGGAAAAAGTCGTACTTCATCTCTATGCATAAACAGATGTCTTTGACCTTCCAAAAGAAAAACAAACCCAGCCTGTGCCTAAAGCAGGGGAACCTGGAACACACAATATAGTTGCTTTCTTCGGAGAAAAAAGAAGTAATATACGTCGCCTATCATTTTTCAGTAATTTTGGTCAACAAAATAGAACTATTTAATTTTTGTTTTAGACAACGATGGGTTGAATTAATTATTTCAGTTTCTGTTTGAAGCTCAAAGGAAGTGAACATTAGACATGTGTGGCAGTATGCATAATCCTTGCGTTAGTTAACGCATTACGGTAGCCACCGGAAACTTCCAATACAATAGTAATGTTCACTGTGATTAACATAGTGCATTATTTGACGTACGGATTATACATACGGCGACTGGTGAAATTGAATGCTATCATGTGGTGAAATTTTGCCACTCATGAAAAGGCAAAATCCATAGTGGCAACCTGGCTTTGAATGTCATCCATCACTGTCGCCTGCTGATCTCACGGGGTGTTGATTACTTACCAAATGATGCTAACGACTGACAGCTTTTCTTGAATAGTTTTTTTTTTGTTTGTAATTCCAGCTGTTTCGCTGCTTCTTATTCCTAAAAGTAATGTTTATGTGAAAGTGGTATGTTCTTTTGTCTATTAATTGTCATCCGGCTTTATTTTTTTAACTTGATGGTCGTACCATGGTATACAGAATCTCTTTAATTAATCGTTGGATATAGTGGTGACCATCTTTATTGACGATCAGTATAAATATACGCATAGTAGAATAACTGACGGCTAGGGCACTGCGACTTATATTTTCTATCTTTGCGCTTGACGCATAGAGAATTACTAGCATGGACACCCAATCTAAGAATGGGACATTAGATGATTCAAGTAGATGACTACATTTACGATTTTACCCGTTTCAGACGAAACTCAACGGCTTCACACTGCATGGGACCATCAATAAACGGAATTTCGAAATCTTCCGTAAAAAGGACAAAATGAGGGAAGCAGCACAAACGTGTTCACACTTTGGTGAGCAGACGGTGGCGCCAAACCTGCACTATCGAATTTCATGCAGGATGGTGGTTTCGACCGGATGTTATGTAGGGCGGTTTCGTTGTTTATCATGTAGATTTCATAACACCTATACGCCTTCAATACTATTCAATCTATTTTGAATCCAGGTCATAGAACTGTGACATATGGCAATCAAATAATGTGAAAACAGATGGCAATATCCACCTACGTAGATTCGGCTATTCTCACCTCCAGAATCGATGAACATAATATAGGACCATCTGCTTGCAGGTCACCTTGTTTCTCTTGCTACACTCTTTCAAGAAAAGGTATGAGGTGAGGAGTCCACTGGGGATCGATGAAAAGGATACCGTTTGACAATGACAAAGACAATGATAATGACAATGAAACTGACTCTTTATCTACAATCCTTTTACAAAGGTATATGCATTATATGGAGCATTACAAAATTCAGTCAATTAGCAAGTATATTTCCAGTTGCAAGGATCTTACAAGATATGGTAGTATTGTTACCATAAGCAGACGAATGAATAGTCAAAAAAAAAGTTACAATCAAACAGACAGATAAACATACAGTCGACTCCGCTTAATAGCCCTTCCTCGGGATCACGGAAAAAGTGGGCGATTAAGCGGAAAAGGTAATTTCGGCCATATTTTTGGTAATGCGGTTAAATTTCTTTGATGTCGTGATTTGATGTCGTGCATTGACGCCTTATCGTCGCCAGACTCAGGACAGACTCGAGTCTGACTGTGCTGCAGCGCACAAAATGTTTGATCCCCGCGGTCTCTCTCATTGGCCACATAGCAGTAGCCCAGCAGACAATAAGGTGTAGGATGCCACGGTCGGGATTGATCGTTCATCCACATGACACGTTCTCTGATCTAGCCGAAATCCACAACACAGGCGCAATACGATGTTTACATTCTCTGCCTCGCTGACCGGCTTTCGGCGCATTAGCATTATTGGACGGGCGACGGCGGTGATGCGTAGCGTGGGACGAAGGGGGACAAGGGGAGGGGGAGGTGGGGAGGAAAGGCTAATCACACCTATTTCGGCGTGGCAGCTGTCATTCAGTCAACTGGTCTGCCATCCATCGTGCAGTTAAACCGTCTGTGTACATATTAATTTGTTTGTCAACTGTAATCCTTCAACCGCTGATCTTTGAATTCACGGGTCTTGAAGAGTGGTCGATTATCAGGAGTGAAAGGCGATTATCCAGTGACTTTTATACAGAAAAAATTCGGTTCCCTGGGAAATGAGGCGATTAAGCGAAGAAGGCGATTAAGCGGAGGGCGATTAAGCGGAGTCGACTATATTAACATCTTAACAGAAGACCTATTTAAACTACACAGCTCTAGCTCCATAGGTCAGAGAAGTTTAAACTGAGACTAGTGGTTTTGGGACGTTCACTTTGTAATTCATGTATTATTTCATCAAGGGGAATATGCATTGCATGAAGCATTCCTGGTCAGTGGGAATGGCCGACAAAAGTTAGGACTTAAGTGACAGCAGTCGACAATACATTCATAGTAATATATAGCAAAAAGATCGCTCGTGTGCAACCTTATGGTCAGGGTTACCTCATGAAAAAGAACGTATCTACAGAAAAAGGGGCACTGATGACTATGAACTGGAATGGAAATGTCGTCACCAAGCTCATGAAGTCCAAGCCATTTTCTAGATGAAAAGAGAGTAAAAAGGAAAGAAATGAGAAATCTTCAGTATAAAAGTTATACTTCTCAAGGAGCAAATTAACAGCCAAAAAAAAACCCCCAAAGAACTGGAAATGTCGACATGTACATACTAGGCAGATCACTGCATTACTGTAAAGAGTTCATGAACCATGAATATATTTTGTTCAAATGTAGCAAACAGGTGTTCCTAATACTCAGATTCTGTGTAGCATCTTCTACGGGGTCTTATAAAGTTTGTTGTATTTTAAGGAAGCAGCTTACCACTCATAACGTGTAGCTTTTAGAAATGCGGCCTTTGTGGACTGCAAACCAGCACGAAGCCTTCTAGTTGACTTGCAACGTTTAGGTGTACGTCTGTTACTAGGCGAATGTCGTTGATCTTCAACTATTAAGAGATACACTACTCTTTCAAAGGAGGTTTTGGTGTATGACTGCGATAAGCTCTATCCCTTTCTAATTTAGTGCATTTGGCATAAAACATTACGCGCCAAGTAATGCATTATAACTGAGAATGAAAGGGCAGCGGAGTCCCTTATTAAGGCTTCATCTCCCTGGCTGGCGTAAATGGCTTATTCTCTCAGCAGTCCAATTCACCCTTCTACATTTATAATCTCCAAGGTGGTTTGATCACGTGGTTATTTTCGATGGTTAACTTGGCGGCATGAAAGTTTTAATTACCATGTTTACTGTAACTCAGAAATAGAGACTGCACAAATGCTAGAGTTGCTTATTTATGTCATAGACAAAAGCAACACAGGCGCGAAGGACTTTATAGCTAGGCCGGAAATGTGATTATGACGTCACTTGTGCAAGTTCTGACGGAGCAAAGAGTTTGAGGAAATTTAAAGTGGTCTATGTCGACAGTGTTAAGTCATTGGAACAACACGTTCTCATATACTCTATTTTTTCTATTTCCATTGATAATATGGAATCTCTCTCACTTAAACTACTGTTGAGCATGCTGCACTGCACTGTACTGACTGTGCCGCGCTATACTATGCTATCCTATACTATACCATATCACACCACACCACACCACACCACACCACACCACACCACACCACACCACACCACACTACACTATACTATACTATACTATACTATACTATACATACGGTAGTTGACGGTAGAAAACAATATGGCATGTCCGAAGATGACCCAGCCTAGACTGAGTACCCTCATTCCATGCAAACAGCCAATGTTGCCTGGTCCAGCCTGCACGCTCAGTATCTTGCCTGTGTTGCGAGGTATAGAGAAGCTCAACAATATCCTCTTCCATTTTGGTAGCACTGCTGAAGACGAAAGAGGCCAAAATGAAAGAGTGAGAAATCACATGATCGCGAGCACTGTGTTCAAGCTGTATTACAGACTGCCGAAAGACCCTTTCTCGCTACACATTTCGTTACAATGTGCAATAGTATTCTATTGTTTTGGCACCCAGGTACTTCATACAAAAAATACCTCGCTCCACAAACAGTATATCTTTCCCCATGAACAAAAGGCTACTAATTACATAGGTTTGACTGAGGTTGTAGGTGCCCTAGCAAAGCATTTCATCTACATTTTCCTCAGACAACCCGTCTGTACAATGGATATGTTACCTGGCTTTTGGCAGTGAAATAAATTTGTCAGGATGCTAGTAGTCAACGCCTCCAAACGGCAGTGGCAGTGTATACTCCCCAAGGATTTGAGAAAGTCCTAGAGTGATCTGGCCTGCTGTGGTAATATCAGTGTGAAGATGCGTGGACGGGCATTAGCCCGGATATGAGACTTGTAAACCTTATTATCATTATTAATATACCTTTTCGTTTACATACCGGTATCATTCTGCTTGCTTGTGGATGTCCGTCCTTCTTTGGCATCCCCGGAAGCAGCGGGAATGTGGACTTTAGCAGTTTCAACAGTTTCTTTAGCAGGGTAAAGTTCAGTGACAGTCGGAGGTGGCACTACAAAGTCCTTGGACCCAGCGGTCACGTGAATACCATTATGAGTGTTTCCATTAGAAACTGGAGGCGTCTCGGGAGGTACCGGATAGGGGATACTTGGGAGAAACGCCGATGGGTCTTTGGATTCAGGAGTCACGTGAATGCCGTTTTGAAGATTTCCATTCACCAAGTACAGATTTCCTTCAAGGGAAACATCTCTCGGTGCTTTTTTATCACTAAGATCACCGTTTCTGGGTGTCTCCTGCATTTGAAAGGTCTTGTTGATGACGCCATTTCCGTTGGAGTGCGCATGGGCAGATTTGGGAACTGAGTAATCCTCGGACCTTTTACTTTCATATTTGAGACTTGCTTCTAGGACTGTTCCTGTTACCATCAGGAGGCCGAATAGGCTGAGAATAACTCTATATTGTGAAATAAAAGATGCCAAGTGGTAGAGATATAGACTGTATCAAGAATACGTCTGAAAGTTAAACAAAAAAGCGCCAAACGGTGGACACAAGAATTTGTAGAGAATAATTTTAATTGTGGGGGGAAGGGGGGAGGGTTGGAGAAGGAGGAGAGACACCGAATAGTAATCAACACGAATATGCAGAGAATACTTCTAAAGGATGAAAGGGAAAATATTAAATGCCAGATAACAAGAATATGCAGAGGAATAAAATGACGGTTCACAAACTGTTTGTAACAAACATAATGATAACCGTATGTGGTGAAAGAGAGGGTCATTAATAGAATACAAAAGGCATATATATATATCTAGCTTAATGAAGTGCACACACACACACACACACACACACACACACACACACACACACACACACACACACACACACACACACACACACACATATACACACACATAATTGAACATACAGATCTAATGGGCAAAAGAAGGAACTGTACCAGAGAAATGCTATTACAGTGTAAATCATCAGTGGAAGCCACTGTCGTTTCTGAGAACCAGTGCTTCCGGTACTCGGCAGTTTCACTGTCGGTAACAAAACTCAAGCTTTAGAGTTTCGATACCACTTCGATACTTTGATTAAAGTGGTGAGAATTTGTCCGATTTTGACTGTCGGTATTTACGCACAGAAAAAGGGGCACTGATGAGTATGAACTGGAAAGGAAACGTCGGGCATTGAAAGAAAAGGGGAGCATCTCAGAATGTCAGCTCCATACTGAGGATCAGAATCGAAACAGAATCGATACAGAGCATGTAAACTAAGTCTCGCGATACCTAAAAACTCAGGCATTTCCCATCACATAAAATTATGATGAGAAACTGAGGAGATGAATCTTTAATGCATTTGATTTTGAACCTTAAAATGTCCATTATTCCAGTACGTGTCCTCGGTGACAGAATGATGATAACGCTAGATGTGTCACAAGTTTTCATAAGTTTTCTTTTTCATAAGCTTACACTGCCTTGAGTGGTATATGGACAAAGTGCAAATAATGAGACAGATGAACTGTGATGGTGTTCTATCTTTAACTTTCACAGTCGATCAACATTCAAAAAGCAACCATTCATATCAACAATAAAAAATGTTTTTTTATCTCTGTGAACAGGAACCACGAACTTGCAATAAGTGCGTCAATTGCATTTTTCAGTTATTATTTTGACATAAATGGACAGTCATTTAAGGTTTGTAGTAACTCATTATTGAAGAGTTGTTTTCTTTTATACACATTTGGTCATATCAAAAAGTTTCTATCAAGGTACTTTCTTCTTTCCACATAAACACATTACTTTTAAATAGGGCATGAAATTCATCATCCAAATGAAAAAAGAGCTAATTGGATAAATTACATTCATATTCCTACGCTGGTACATGAATCCATCTGCCTGTTTTTATCGGCATTTTGTGATCTCTAGCTCTACATCTACGAAGCATCTGTCCCATATCGTAAAATGTCTACATATTTCTCAAAAGCAGTTCAGTTTTAAAATGACAGAAGGCAAATTCATGAATAATATACATAGTTCTGTATGAAGAACTGGTAACAAAAAAAAAAATGATGCTTCACGATGCATTCCACAAAAACTTAAAATGGCAGTAACATATACTGAGACAACAGCAATGAAACTAGCAGCATCATGAACAGCGGCAGAAGTAAATGCAGCAACAATAACATCGACGGTAGAGGCACGAAGAAGCAAAAAGACTTCAGTGTCTACACCCTCACGTACTCAGATTCCCGTAGATTCGTTGTATAATACTCCTGTCCAAGATCCCTAACTTTCTTTGGCTGCATCGTGCCTCATATAGGATCGTGCATATGCACCGTTTCATTTTTGGATCGTGTTGTGGAAAGGGTTGCTCTTCAGAGTTTTCAAAGAATGGAATATCTTGGCCATTCTGCAAAGGGCTAAAGGCCGTTGCTTAGCTTCATTACGTCAGGAGAACATCTCCATTTAGTTTAACGGTCTAATCTAAAAATCCATGTCTCTCTACAGAATGACTTCAAATAAAATATTTCTCTGAATGCTGGGTTCTCGCTGCCCTCAGTATTTTGCCAATATTGAGCCTAAATTGGGGCAATAAGCTCAGAGTGGTTCTATACCGATTTTTTTTTCTGTGTCCTTGGAGCATGTGAGCGGAGGTTGTCGGTGAGTGACATGGTGAAATTGTGCAGTCAGGTTGAATGGTACTGTTGCACGATGCTCTTATTTCTGTATCAAAATAATGTTAAGACCCACGAAGCTCAAACTCGCACTAGTCTGCAGTTTGGAGTTTATGAGGCCTTACTGTTTATCAACTTTAATTATAAATTGTGAGCGAACGTTGCGTGGTATGTTAACCAGCTCATTGGCTTAACATTGTAATTTGGAAACAAACCAAAACTCACATTGCGACTATAGCCCAGGTGTTTCCAAATATGTCCAAGTCTTCAGTACACTGAAAGTATGAGTCTGTCAAGTTGTCTGTGAAAAGAAATCAGTTCATAGGCTGCATCCATCCATCCATCCATCCATCCATCCATCCATCCATCCATCCATCCAACCTTCCATCCATTGTTCCGCTCCACCACAACCAGCCAGCCAACCAGCCAGCGAGTCAGCTAAGCAGCCAGTCAGCCAATCATACAAAGAGAGAGAGAGAGAGAGAGAGAGAGAGAGAGAGAGAGAGAGAGAGAGAGAGAGAGANGAGAGGGAGAGAGAGAGGCAAGCCGACAGGCAGACTGGTAGACCGGGCCAAGTTTTCAAGGTAGGTCAATAACAAAAGTCATTCATAAGTATTTAAAAAATACCAAAAAACACGAGCTTTCTTATGAGCATACATGTATGAAGTATCAGGGTGAAGTCTATGTCCTTGCATGACTTGGGCAGGCAAAAATCCCATGCGAGAGATACGTTACCACCAAATAGTGACTGGAAAGGAACAGTATACAGACAGGTTTGTCAGAAAATAATACACGGCACTCATTTCATGCGGGTAGATGGTTGGATGGGTCGTTGAGTGAGTGGATGACTAGGTGGTTGGTTGATTGGATAGATAGATGGATGGATGGATGGATGGATGGATTGATGGACGGGAAACTCGTAATAAAACTACAGTTGTTCAAACAATATATTGATTGACTATGAAAGTCTGCGAAACGAATGTTTATTTACTTCTCTATGTAAAGCGCTCAGAGCCTGTATATACAGTGATGGGCGCTATATAAATGCTTTGCATTATAATTATTATTTTGTGAATTGGTCTAATTTTATTGAATAGACTCGACTGATGAGTGGCTTAAAAGCATTGTCATGTCAGAATTATTTCTTGTGAATAGATTATACGAAAAAGGCTAACTTTGCCATACCATCGTGTTGAAGGAAGACGGAAGTTGAAGGCTTAGTCGACAAGTGTTGCCGTCTATGTTGACCAAGATGGAGTCGTTTCTATAATGGACGTCGGCACACTCCATATAGTTGCCATAAAATTTTAGGTTGCCCCTCAAGATACTCCGCTCAGGTTTGCCCATGGAGTCGATCACTAGAGTAAACGGACATATAGTAGTAGTAGTAGTTGTAGTAGTAATAGTAGTAGTAGTAGTAGTAGTAGTGCCACACTTCAAACACTTCCCCCTTATCGTCTCAAAAAATTGGAAACAAGTGTTACGTTTCGATCAAAACAATAGCATTGTCATCAGCACAATTTGCTGTTATTAAAGTTTTAGTATTCTCTCGTACACGGGTTTATTTCGCTTTAGTGCATTGGGAAGGCTTTCAAGACAGACATGGTGATTTTATATTCTTCTCCCATCCCTATGATCTTGCATCTGAATTTCGCGACTCATTATCTCACACTCATTACTAATTTTTACTGAAGTGCAGAGCTTAACATTAAAGTGCCTTCTAACTGCATTTCGGTAGAAGCGAGTTACCGTTCTTTGCATTTAACGAAAATGACCTAATCGGGCATAGCAGGTTAAAAAAAGTTATAGACAGACAAGGATATTAATCTTGATGAAAAAATAACCTTTCCTTTAAGTGGGTTAGTATATTATAGTTTACTCACTTTGCATGGCCCAAGGATCTCCGCTTCTGAGTCCTTCCATAAGCATATTCAGATCGGACCTACACTGGTCCCAGTGTGAAGAGAAAGGCCATGGGGTGGGTGGAGGCTGATCGAAGAGAGAATATGAATGTTGTGTTAATCTACTAGAAGAAGCGGTAGTAGTAGTAGTAGTTGTAGTAGTAGTAGTAGTAGTAGTAGTAGTAGTTATTGTTGTTGTAGTAGGAGTAGTAAGAGTAGTAGTAATAATAGTAGTAGTAGTAATAATAGTAGTAACAGATGTAGTAGTGATAGTGATAGTAGTAGTTATAGCAGTAGTGAAAGTAGTAGTAGTTGTAGTAGTGGAAATAGTGGTGGTGGTACTACTAGTAGTAGTGGTAGTAATAATAGCAGTGGTAGTAGTAATAGTTCTAGTAATATTAGCAGTAGTAGTAGTAGTAGTGATATTTATAGTAGTAGTTGTAACAGTAGTAAAAATAGTAGTAGTACTAGCAATAGTAGTAGTGATAGTGATAGTAGTAGTAGTAACAGTAGTAAAAGTAGTAGTACAGTAGTTGTAGTGGCAGTAATGGTAGTGGTACTACTAGCAGTAGTGGCAGTTATAATAGTAGTGGTGGTAGTAGTAATAATAATACTAATAATATTAGTAGAAGTAGTGATAATAGTAGTTGTAACAGCAGTAAAAGTAGTAGTAGTAGTAGTAATAGAAAAAGCAGCGGTTAAAATAGTGTAATAGTAGTTCTAATGGTAACGATAGTAGTAGTAGTAATAGTAAGAGTGGCAGGGATGGTGTGGTAACAGTAGCAATAATGTAGTAATACTAGGAATAGTGTAAGTGGTCGTAATAACAGCAGCAGCAGCAGCAGCAGCAGTAGTAGCAGAAGAAGAACAGGAACAAGAAAATGAAAAAGTATCATTAGTATTAGTGGTAGTAGTAATAATGTTAAGTAGTAATAGTAGCAATTGTAGCAACAGCCACAGTAATAGCAGCAGAAGTAGGCGTAGTATAATAGTTGGGTGTTAGTAGTAGTAGAAGTATTAATTGAAATAGTAGTACTAGAAGTAGTAGCGGTTATAGTCACAGACTAGTAGTGATTGCAACACGTATGGTAATAGTGATGATGGTAGTAATAGAGACAAAATGAAGTGTTTCTGAGTACTAGACTAATGATACTGTGGCGGTAATTCTAGTGTGTCAAACACGTATTTTTCTCCTGGAGATGTTGTGGAGAGTTGGGGAATGTGAAAGATGTCAATATTCGTTAATGAGATAAAAAGAGCAAAGATAATGACAGGAAGAATAATAATAAAAAAAAAGAAAGTTTATGAAACAGTAAACAGATGATTAAAAAAAAATTAACAAGAGAGATAAAAACACCAAGAAAGATGCAAAGTAAAATAATACTGAACAAGGGAAATAATCCCAGCTATTTTTATGTGTACCGTAGGATAGCCAGCCACATTCCTGATTAGACTGGGATTTCCCATGTCTTCTATCAAGTCCGTGAAATTCCCCGCCAGGAATGGAGTGTCTTGCTGAATTTGCTGCACGAAATCGTATATGTCTTGGAACTGTGGATCGCAAAAACCTCATTTCAACATAGATGGACTGCATTTATTTAGGCGCTGCAATCAGATAAAATGGGAAGCCACACCTTTCTTTGGACATTCGTTAGCAAAGGGTACCGTTTTGGTTGTTGCCCGCCACACACAAAGTCACCCAGTACAAGGCAGGAAAGACCTCACTGTATGCCCAAGGTAAAAGACGTTACGAATGATATCTACATTCTATTAATAAATGTTAAAAAGAAGAAAACATTGCTGATTTTCTTGTGTTTATTCCTCATGTACATATAAATAATATAACGGGTTTGTTATGATTGAAAGAAATGAAAGATGCAAAAGAAGAGCAGAACGAAGAACTGAAAGAAGAAGAAGAAGAAAAAAAAAAGAAGAAGAAGAAAAAGAAGAAGAAGAAGAAGACGACGACTACGACGAAGACGAAGAAGAAGAAGAAGAAGAAGAAAAAAAAGGAGGATGAGAGAAGAAGCGGTAAATTTTTCAGGGGCCGTTGCTCAGTGTCAGAATTAACTTTAGATATGAATCATCATATATTTGATAGGAAAATATTGATAGTTCTTAAGGCACAGTATTTTGTTCCAGAATTATATAAAAGATACTTCTTTGAGAAAACAATCAGCAGTATTTCACTGATATTGGTATTTTGCGAATACAAATGTTCCAGTTTCTCCTGAAATTTTCTTGACACATCTCTCTTTGGAATGACTTCCCATTATTGAAATGTCAGAACTGTGAGTCATTTAGATTGGTTGGTTGGTAGTTAGCTGTATTTACAGTCCACTCCCTCCCCCCTTCCCCCCCCCCCCNTCTCCGAAGAGCGGCGTCTCCATTTGGAGACTTCGAAAAACTCAAAGATAATGTCTGTAACTAAAGAACATTAGGGATAAACAAGATGCCGAATAAAAAGCAGATTGATCAGGAATGGGTAAACGTCTTAAGTGGGAAGTTCTAACTTTATGGATTAGGAGCTAACCGAGGAACAAAACATGCAAACGCAACCGTGCGGGGATGAATGAATGAATGAAAATGAATGAATAAATAACCTGCTCTGGAGAAAGCTGGAGCTTTTGAATCTCGTCCCTCAACTCCGGGAAAAGTACAGCAACCATCTGCATTATGGATGTGAACTGACTGGGGCTGGATTTGCTTGGTTTCGTAGTGACTTCATCAGCTATGCCGGCTGTCATTGTTGGCGTAGCTGTGAATTCATCCATTGATATGCCAATCACTGAATGAGCTTACATTTTGAGAGGGACAGATAGGAAGAGATATAGAGTAATACAAATATCAAAAGAAATTCTATAATATTTATGACAATAGTGAAAGGAGGAGAAGGAGGAGGAGGAAAAGGAAGCGGGGGATAAGGATGAGGAGAAAGAGGAAGGGCAGAAGAAGAAGAAGAAGAAGAAGAAGAAGAAGAAGAAGAAGAAGAAGAAGAAGGAGATGAAGACGAAGAAGAAGAAAAAAAAAGAGATGAAAGAGATGAAGAAGAAAAAAAATAATAATAGACTAAATGAGTTAAAAATATCTGAAGAAAAACTCTCTATCACACACACACACACACACACACACACACACACACACACACACACACACACACATACACATACACACACACTCATACACATACACACATACATACATGACAAACACACACATACACACACACACAAGCATAAACACACACACACACACACACACATATACACACTCACACACACACACACACACACATACACATACACACACACACAAACACACACTTGCCATCAGGTATTACTCAACCACTCAGTACAGACAGACAGACAGACAGACAGACAGATAGACACGTGCACACGCGAGTATATACACACACACACAAACACACATATCTATCTATCTATCTATCTATCTATCTATCTATCTATCTATCTATCTATCTATGTCTGTCTGTCTGTCTGTCCGTCTGTCTGTCTGTTTATTCACACACATATAATATACAAATTCGCCAAATAGCAAACACAATCATAGCATCCACACCATTTGTCTTATCTTACTCGATGTTTGTCCTAGGCAAATACCAGCAGTGCAGGCTAGCACTAGCAGAAATGCCACTTTGAGAAATGACCTCATCTTCTCTGACCCTTGCCCTGTAGGGCTGAATAACAAAAATGATCACTTGTGTCAAATGCAAATGTCTGGCAACTATTAATAGGTCACATCACTGATTGTGTACAACCTATTGCTCTGCTAGTATATAAAATCCCACCTATAGAAGTCTACTACCACTACAATATAAAACCCCACTTTTTTTGGGCCCTGCCGGCCAATGTCAGGCTGTAGAAATATGTAGAAAGATCTGTGATTTAGAAAATTCTTTCAATTTAAAAGTTTCAGACACAATCTGAGCCATACAAATTTAAAATTAAACCGTATTAAGCCCTTGTATGCAGCCAAAACTAGCCTAATGAAAAATTGGGGACCGAATCAAAGGGAGTGGTGACAGTCTTTGAAAGAGATTTGTGAAAAAGTTTGGGCGTTGACTCCCCCCCCCCCCCC
>JAWQUT010000329.1:364891-375611 GCA_033807755.1 Ellobium chinense
TTTTTCCCATTAAAAGATAGGGCAGTGAAAGAAGTACTTTAGCCTCTATCGGAAGAGAAATTCTAAATCACAGTAGAAAGTCCAAATAACTATTCATTTATAGAGACGAAAGAAGGAAAAACAATAGATGCCAATAACCTTCAGTAATCTAATTCTGTTGGCAAAAACCACCACCACCACATTTTTAATTAAATTGCCACTACTAAAATACGTTGTAGAACGATGTCAAACACCTATTTATCACATTTAAAGTTAAAAAAAAATAAATAGTGTATAAGTGTAGGTTTTTGGCACCTATTAGAGGGGCAAATCACTCATTTTGTACAACCCAATTAAAAGGTCTAATATATCAAATCCCCCTTTGGGAGGCTATGTCAGCCAGTGTCAAGGTGTAGCAATGTGATCTACATAAAGCATCCAATTTTGAATTTGAATTAAAAATTTTGGACGTTGACCCCTCTATTTTCTTCCCCCAAAATAGATCGGTCAAAAGATGTACTTTAACCTACATGGGAGAAATTTCCCGAAATCACAGTAGTATTTGTAGAATAACACAAAATGTTAATACGCCCAAAAAAAGAAACATCAATAGGTTCCAAAGACCTGTAGGTTTGTGACACCTATTAGAGGGGCAAATTACTCATTGTGTACAATATATAAAATCCCTATTTTTTGGGGCCCTGCCAGCTAGTGTCATGGTATAGAAATATGTAAAATGACCTGTGATCTAGATAAAGCTTCCACGTTTTAAGTTTCAGGTACAATTTGAGCCTTCTAGATACAAAAATAAAGTGTGTAGGCCTATGTACTCGCACGCGGTCAAAACCAGCCAAATGAGAAATTGGGGACCAAATCAGAATTCGAAGTGACCTTTTTCGAAAGACATGTTTCAAAAAATTTCGACCTGGTAAAAGAACGGGCAAAAGAAGTATTTTAACCGCCATGGAAGAAATTTCCCGAAATCACAGTAGTATTTGTAGAATAACACAAAATGTTAATAGAGCCAAAACAAGAAAAAACAATACGTGTCAAAGACCTAGTACCTGGCATGTTTCCACTTAGAAACACAATGTTTACATCATGGTGGTCGAGGTAGGTCATCTAGGCTATCTGGACAGTCTTTTAAACTTTCTCTCCGCCTGTGGCCCTCCCCAGCCTGTATGGGACTTAGATCTAGATCTACGTGCTACAGACTCAGTTTACACGACATACACTTTAAAAATTTTTTTTNAAAACAATAGATGCCAATAACCTTCAGTAATCTAATTCTGTTGGCAAAAACCACCACCACCACATTTTTAATTAAATTGCCACTACTAAAATACGTTTTAGAACGAAGTCAAACACCTATTTATCACATTTAAAGTTTAAAAAAATAAATAGTGTATAAGTGTAGGTTTTTGACACCTATTAGAGGGGCAAATCACTCATTTTGTACAACCCAATTAAACCGCTAATATATCAAATCCCCTTTGGGAGGCTATGCCAGCCAGTGTCAAGGTGTAGAAATGTGATCTACATAAAGCATCCAATTTTGAATTTGAATTAAAAATTTTGGGCGTTGACCCCTCTATTTTCTTCCCCCAAAANCTTCTTCCCCATAGAAGATCGGTCAAAAGAAGTACTTTAACCTCCATGGAAGAAATTTCCTGAAATCACAATGGTATATGTAGAATAACATAAAATGTTAATACGGCCAAAAAAAGAAACAACAATGGGTTCCAAAGACCTGTAGGTTTTTGACACCTATTAGAGGGGAAAAGTACTCATTGTGTACAACCCAATTAATTCGCTAATATATAAAATCCCTCTTTTTTTGGGGCCCTGCCAGCTCGTGTCAGGGTGTAGAAATATGTAAAATGACCTGTGATCTAAATAAAGCATCCAAGTTTAAAGTTTCAGGTACAATTTGAGCCTTCTAGATACAAAAATAAAGTGTGTAAACCTATGTATTCGCACGCGGTCAAAACCAGCTTATAAAAAATTGGGGACCAAATCAGAATTCGAGGTGACCTTTTTCAAAAGACATTTGTGAAAAATTTTGGGCGCTGACGTCCCTTTTTCTTCCCGTTAAAAGAACGGGCAAAAGAAGTACTTTAACCTCCATGGAAGAAATTTCCTGAAATAACACTGGTATATTTTTTATGTAGAATAACACAAACTGTTAATAGGGTCAAAACAAGAAAAAAACAATCGGTGTCAAAGACCTTAAGGTTTGTGACACCTATTGGAAGGGCAAATCACTGATTGTGTACAGCCCAATTAATCCGCTAATATATAAAATCCCCCTTTGTTGGGGCCCTGCCAGCAAGTGTTAGGGTGTAGAAATGTGTAAAATGACCTGTGATCCAACTAAAGCATCCAATTTTAAAGTTCCAGGTACAATTTGAGCCTTCTAGATAAAAAAATAAAATGTGTAGGCTTATGTATTCGCACGCGGTCAAAACCAGCCAAATGAAAAATTGGGGACCAAATCAGAATTTGAGGTGATCTTTTTCAAAAGACATTTGTGAAAAATTTTGGGTGTTGACCCCCCTTTTTCTTCCCGTTAAAAGATCGGGCAAAAGCAGTACTTTAACCTCCATAGAAGAAATTTCCCCAAATCACAGTGGTATATTTGGAATAACACAAAATGTTAATAGGGCCAAAAGAAGAAAAAACAATATTTGTCAAAGACCTTATTGGGCATTTTGAAAGAAGGGACATAAGCCCGTCCAGGAACACCCATTGCAATTTAGATTGTTTACCTCCCTGCATGTCAATATATTTAACCCCTCCCCACATTTAATAATTTCCTACATATGTTTTGCGTAGTCAGTAGTGACGCATTCTGTACTATTGAAGTGTCTCTTTCTTGCTTCTTTAATGACCGAGAATGATATTCCTGTGGTTAGGTATATTTCAGAGGGATACAGAAAATTTATTAATAGTCTCACTCTCTGAGATGAATTGGATGAGGTGTTGGAAGTCTTTGTTAGTTCCCTGGAGAATGTGCAACTGTCAGTTGTCAAGCTCATTCATTTCCCTACAAACTGGTGCCAATGTTGCCGAAATATATGTAATAGATCATTCTTGTGGCTCAATTAAGAGTTTGATACCTCTAAAAATAGCCAGTTCTCTTGATGACATATCCTATGCTACTTTGAAAGCTCCCATGAACCTACAGTTCAACCCAAAAAATTTGCCATGGTAGCCTATTTGAAGGGGAGCTAGTAGGGAATGATCAGAGGGAAGTGACCTGGGAGTGGCTGGGAGGGAAAGAAAAAGTGACCCCCTCTTGGCTGGTCATTATGTCCATGTAAACACCTTGGCATAAGCAGGTAGTTTTTTGTTGACCATTTTTGCAACCCTTAATGGTCAAATCCACTTGTAACCACATATTTAGATATCACAAGTCATTTTACACATTTCTACACTCTGACACTAGTTGGCAGGGCCCCAAGAAAGGGGGATTTTATATATTAGCGGATTAATTGGCCTGTACACAGTGAGGATTTGCCCCTTTAATAGGTGCCACAAACCTTAATATCAGGTCATTGGAACTTATTGGGGGTCAACGCCCAAAATGTTCACAAATCTCGCTTAAAAATCAGGTCACCTCGAATTCTGATTTGGTCCCCAATTCTTCATTTCACTTTTCGCTTAATAAATTACAACCCTCTTTATTTCAATTCTGACTAATCGTGATGAATTTTTAAACTGAATTAATGATGTTGTGTCCTAATTTTCCATCCTTAAAATACATTTATACGCTATTCTAGATGCTTTGCTTCAAAGTATAAGTTTCAAAGTTGGCGTCGACAGCTATTTCTGGCAGCCATCTTGGATTTTGTCCGGTAACAAAGAACGCTAGGATGTTTGGTTGAGACTTTGGGGCTAATTTCTTTTTTTAATGAAAAGTACACAGAAGACGAATTATTTGTCGAAGTTGTTAACTAAAGAACGGTCACGGACTTGAGGTTCTGGACCCAGCTATAATCCTCTTCCTTCAATTCTGATTAACCGTGATAACATCTTGAACTGTTTCAAATAGAAGAAAGTAGGTTTTTTACTGGAGATGTTTAAACGTAATAGCAAAGTGTTGAGTGGTTTAAGGAAATTGGGAGTATGCATGTGTGTGTGTGTGTGTGTGTGTGTGTGTGTGTGTGTGTGTGTGTGTTTGTGTGCACAATTGTGTGNTTTGCCTTTGTTCCGTTCGATGTTGGATATTTGTGTCTGTTCAAGCTTTTTAATGTTTATGACTGTTGATCACAGTTGTTCATATTTATTATTTTCTTATGTCATTTCATTCTTAGTTCATTGATTTTCTTCTTCTGAAGAAGGACGCTAGTCCGAAAATTCATGTATTAAATTTGTTAAATTGTTATAGTTTTCTTTATTTACTTATTTATATCCAGTGCGGATAAATGTTTTGCAAACAATGTTGAACTGTATCAATGATGTTGCGTCTTAATTTTCCACTTAGCTGTATTTCTGAAAGATACAGCACTTCCAAGCATACGTTTACCTCTGACAAGCAAATTTTTGTTTCAGTTCAATAATGACTTTGTTATGTATTTCATCTGTAATATTATGTGTTTACATGTATGTGTATGGTTATGTGTTTATATTGTGAATGAGATGTATAACATTGTATGACGTAAAACAATTTCCCTAAAGTCATATTTTCATTTTTTTCAAAATTCTGACGAAAAACTAGATATATCTCTAGTATGTGAAACCAAAATATTTACTCCATGCAGGGCTTCAGCCGTTTTCATTCACCATTCCGAAAACTTTTCCTACCTTAGCTGTGCCATGCACTTTGGTTAGAACAATGGCTCACAAAATTATTAAACTTCATGTTAGAGTAACAATTATATCATGATAATGATGATATTAAATTCATTGTATATTTTTCAGAAAGTTTTGTGTCATTGGGCAGAATCATATTTAGTTTTAATGATAATGATGATGATGATGACTGTCTCACGTAATCGATCATAACTGAACTTTAACTCACTCTTCCATGCTTGTCTTTTCTTTTTCTTCTTAATGTGGTTGCTTTTATTGTGAAAGTTATAACTCTTGTTTCATTTCTATTGATAAAGGCCTTAGAGCCGAAACGTTTAGATGTCATTTTCGATCTTAATTCTTTACTAGATTTTGAATAAATTCCCTGAATTAAGGTTGAGCTTTTAATTTTTCTCAGTTTTAAATGATGATGATGATGATAATGATGATGACGATAATGATGATGATGATGATAATGATGATGATGATTATGATGATGATGATGATGAATGATTTAGAACCACACTGGGAAAAACGTTCAAGAATAACTGAGGACTATATATAGGTATATATAAGAAGTTCATGCATACAGTTTTGGCTGTTAGTCCCTTTTCAGTTATGATGTTGTAAATGTACCTTAAAGAACAGTAAACAAATCTGAGGATCATCATCACCACTGTCATCATCATCATTATCATCATCATCATCGCCATCCAACAACAACAACAACAACAACAACAACAACAACAACAACAACAACAACAACAATAACAACAACAACAACAACAACAACAACAACAACAACAACAACAACAACAACAACAACATCTCGCTTGACGTCTAATGTTGATTTGTTCTAGTTTATCATCCTGCTTTACTAGAAACTAGTGAAAAATTTAGGCTTAAAGTTAGTCTTGTGTATTTCTCCCCTAGTTCTATCAATCTTGCTCTTAGACGACGCACTTTGTAGCATACCGATAAAGTTTAGGGACTGCCATAGTAATTATAAATGAAAGCAATGCCAATAGCTATAACAGTAATGCTTAAAAATAATAAAAATATCACCAATTGGCCACACTTCATAATAATATATATTATTATGTAGTACTGTTATATAGACACTGTTCTCCCCAACAGCGCGATAATGGGAAATTCTTGTAGAGAATGTCTGTAATGTAAAATTTAAAATGTTATCATTTTAAAATCAAACACCATCACACCACTCATATTGTCACTATAATCAAATCACCACAACACAGCAGCAGCGGCAGTAGCAGCAGCAGCAGCAGCAGCAGCAGCAGCAGCAGCAGCAGCAGCAGCCAGCAGCAGCAGCAGCAGCAGCAGCAGCAGCAGCAGCAGCAGCAGCAGCAACAGCATTATCATCATCATCATCATTAGCAACAGCAGCAACAATAACAATAACATGTGGTTGACCTACATTGTTCTGGAAACACTGGAGACACTAGGAGGTAGACTGCTATCTTCACTAAAGAAATCTCGGCTTATAAGTGCCGATAGGTTAGCGTGAATCCCAACCTGCATCAGGTTGTCCGCTCAGATACTGTAAAGCCTCAGTGTGTTGATGATTTTCAAAAATTCATTTTACATTATTTTTATTACACGTGAACTTAGTGGAGATCTTTTAACCATACACTGCCCATCATATAAAACTGTCCATTGACATATTTTTTAAAGAAATGATAATAGCGTTATTAAAACGCATGGAATGCTTAGTCAATGTGTCTTGAATAAATCTGCAAATCGATGGTCAGGAATGCCCAAGCTGAACAATTTTGCAAAGGCATTCAGCGCTCACTTCTCATTTTATAAAATACAGAAATAAAGTCCTGTTTTTGACGTGGGCAATATAGAGAGTTAGTTATGACGACAGGTGTAGTTGGCTGGTTATTTGGCTGTCTTCATATGCCACCACAACAGCTGTACTGTTCGGAGACTTCCAAACAATCCACCCCCCCCCCCCCCNCCTCCACAAAAAAATCTCTGATGAAGAACATGATAGGATGGAAGTAGGACGGACAAATATTATTACGGCAGGACCTTATGATCCAATACTCTGACCTTGAAAAGGCAGTATTTAAACGTAAGGCTTTATAACATAAAACCCTAATCTTGGACGGGCAATAGTACAGCAGGACTTTATAATCGAATACTCAGATGTTGGACAAACAGTATATATCAGTAGGACTTTATAATCTAATATTCTGATCTTAGTCGACCATTATCTTACAGAAGGACATTATAATGTAATACTCTGATCTTGAAAGGGCAATATATTACAATAGGATCTTACAATTTAATAATCTGATCTTGGGTGGGCAGTGTATTACTTATGATCTCATATCTTGACCTTGAGACTCCTGCTCTCTGCGTGCACACACATACAGGTGCTGGGTGTGCACGTGGGAGTGAATATGAGTGTGTATGTGTTTGTGTGCATGTGCTGTGGGTGTTAGCTTGTGTGGTTTGTTGAGGAGTGCATTTGTGTTTGAGTATTTTATGAGCATGTGGCTATAAAGCGTTTCGAGCCCTCCGGGGGCAAAGCGCTGAGTATACTCTATTTATTCTTATTATTCTTACTTCAGGGCAGTTCGTGGGTATTTGGGTAATATTTGACAATATGGCTCAAGACCGATTATTTATAACGAATGTGTGAGGTTTCCGATTATATCTGAATCAGTTTCGAGATCAGAAAGTCCAACAACACTTTCAATGAAACTAAGTGTGATACTGCCCAGATTGTACAAAAAAACGTTTTGAAAGACGTACAATGAAGTTGTTGAAAACAGTCACCGTTTCGTATATGAACACTTCTTCAAGACTGATAAAAAAAAAGTAAGAAACATTAAAAAAGGACTGGTTTTATCACTCACTAACTTCCACACTTCTTTCGGACGCCTACAGAAGTCAATCACTAGCATTCTGTGAACAGCTTTCACTGCCCAGAGTCAGGTACCCAGTGTATCAAATACACCGTAGATACACAAACTGAAGCAAATATTATTTAAGACTGTTTACGGTAATTTGAATGGTGGAAAACAGACAATCTTCGTGATATAAGTTTGGCCGTCGGTGTCATTGCTGGGCTGTTTCATAATCCACTTTGACCGCCTTAGTCTGATCCCTTGGCCGCACTTGCGAAGACCCAGTTCGGGATGATAATTTTATCGAGCCAGGATCTCCACTGTAATAACCATTGTGTATCTTCGCTAATTTCGGGCAAGTAGGAACTAGGGGTCGGGAAGGAGCGGTGGGTGNAAAGGGCAACAAAGCTTAAGGATAGAGAGCAGTGTTATGATCGATGCAAGATACGGAATTATTACCTGCATAATCACAGAAAATGAAGGGTGCAGTGGGGTGGGGGATGTCAGGTCCAAAGCTCTTGAAGAGGGACATCCACAAGGTCCATGTTATCGCACACAATGTGGGGGTCGATTTATATAACACTGGGTTTGGTGCAATATTGCTCAAGGTGAACACACAGAGTAAACAGCCAGTGGAAGGACAAAGCTCTGACTGATAACATGAGAACGAATATTTGGATAAACTTAGGTGACGTCATCATGGGTCCTCCCACAAGAAAAGGGGGAGGCAATTTGGCGGTACGGCTTGTGAAACTGTTCGAGGATTGTGGATTCGGCTCTGCGTCGGGCGGTTTATGTCATTGTGTCCTTAACTCCCGATCCTCACTCCATTAATGTGAATGTCTGAGTACCTGGCTTCAGAGCTGGAAGGATCATGTCGCTGCATCGCGGAGACTAGCAATGGATTTCATTAGTAGTATTTATATGTATGGAGTGTGCTGCATGATGTGTATGTAATATTAGAAGTATAATGTTGAATGAATTGCAAAATAGTTGACGGATCAACTTGTTAACGGTATCATTTGACGTGCTGAATTTGTACCAATCAGAAAATATATCGCCCTCATGTGTAAAACCTCTAAATATGGCTGACATTCATAATCCCATTCATCACTGTGATAAATGTTTGGTCGCTATACATTCAATACAGTGTTTCTTTCCGCTATAGAGTATACAAAGAAGATGCTGGACGAGATTTCCAAGATTTTTACGCGTAATGGGTTCTATAAAATCCCTCACTCGCCTGTTTACATCTGCATCGTTGGCTCAAAGTAGTTAAGAAAGAATTAATTTTTATCAATAACTGGGGACCGAAATCGGAAATCGGTGCTTTTAGGCATGTGGTCTGAATTAAAATGGCCAAAAGCATGACGGATTTAAGGGGAAAAAAATTTAAAAAATTAAAAATTAAAAATCTGAAAGCAGATAGATTTATCACGAAAATCGAAATAAAATGATGTAAATGATCAAAAATAATTAAACTACCACTTCTTTTCCAGTGTCTGTCTAACATTGCAACACACAAAGACCTAGCTGCGCTTTGGAATTGACATTAGTTATTTTCCATTTTTTTCTTAACTTCATTTACAAGAAATATAAAGTTTTTATGTAATCACGGACGAAATGATGCACATTGCAAAGCCCAATGACATAATTTATCATAATATAGGTTCTTATTTTCTTCATCCTACTAAATATATCCTTCGTTCACACGCCCAGAACACGTGACAGTGCCCAAGATGCCTTTGTCAAGTCTGTGTGATACTGGCTGACCTATCCAACGCCTTTATCAAAATTTCTTCACTCCAAATGTTGACATTAAAGACACTAGGAGTTTACAAAATCCTCCCAGATAAGAAGCTGTGGACAAACTTACCCACTGACACGTTGACCACGCACAACAAGAATGGACTTAAAGGGAATTGGGTGGGAATGGTTTTGATTTCAGAAATTATCAGAGACAGATAAATTGACAGATAGACAAACAGAAGGACGAATGAATGCTTTTCTTAGAGGACTGCCAAGCAGCAGAAATTATGTTTGCGTTAACTCAGTTTTGAAAATAATTTAAAACTGTACATGATGAATAATATAGCTGATTAGCATAGGAGTTTAATGAGCGGGGAGGGGATCCATGCTAAGCTGTTGTTTTATTACTCGACCCCAGTTCACCTCCTACTCCCCCCTCNAAACAAACAAACAAAAAAAAACAACAAAACAACACGCTCCTCGAAAACAAGTTTCAAATCTGTATATTTCGAAGACTCGCAAGAACTTCATACGAGCAGTAAGCAATACGATCAACATGGTAATAAAGGATGGGGACAAGATAAATAAAAATGAGAGCGCAGTTTTGTTACCCTCGGCTACATTCTCATTCTGTTTATAGTCCTTGACTCCGATTATTCGTTGTCTCACAAAATAATAGAGCTTATTGAGAACTCGCTGCAAAGAGTATTTTACCTGTCATTCGACCCACATACCAGCAGCTTCTAGATGCCGAAGTTTTTGTTGGGCGTAACAGTAGATGTCGGAAGCTTCAATTTCTGATGTAGTGTCACGTTAAGAAGGATTTGGAACCTGGACAAAGGTCACAATATGAGGACAAACAACACCTGTTTCATAACTTCCAAATCAATGCGGTTCATTGGCTAACCACTAATAACCTCACAAGCAATAGGAACACTGCTAAGGTAATGATGCGTCTGTATAATTTCCAGTTGTAACTCACAGAAATAGTTTGACGGCACTAAGATAAAGACACTGACTGAACCTCTAGGAACGGAAATGGTTATATCATCACCACCGCCACCATCACGACGACGACGACGACGACGACCACCACCACCACCAGCAGCAAAAACAACAACAGTAACACCAACAACAGTAACACCAACAACAACAAAATCCTCACATAGTAAAACGACACAACAGAAATTTAAATAAGAATCAATTCAGTCATTGCTCTTACAATATTTTTTTTTATCATGCCTATTTACTCACTTACCTGCAAATTTCCCTATAACAATATTATCCGTGAAGTTTTACATGGAAGGCAGCACATA
>JAWQUT010000329.1:375651-393056 GCA_033807755.1 Ellobium chinense
GGGGAGGGGGACGGTGGTAATCTTGTTTTTGTTTTGTGCAAACTGGACGCAGATTCTGATAGTGCATAGGGGCGTATTTAGGGTCCGCGGGGCCTTGGGTACGCTAGAGTTCGGGGTTCTTATCATACCGTAAAAAAACAAAGGATGAACATTCGTCCAGCTCCTTTCAACTTTTCTTTCTTTCTTTCTTTCTTTCTTTCTTTCTTTCTTTCTTTCTTTCTTTCTTTCTTTTTCACAGAAACTTTACCACAATTTTTTTACATTCTTTCGCGATGTAGACAGTGGAAAAAGTTTGTGCAGTCAACTGCAAGGTATCAGTGTTTATTCTATCTGCTTTTAACAAAATAATAAGTTTAATTGTTTGCATACAGTACTTCCAAGAAAGACAAAACAGCAACCAGAAACGTCTGTAAACAGCAGCTGCTGTTTCCATTCGTGTCGAAGATCACCGCTGAAAGGATTCCCTCCAGGTTTGTCTTTTACAATCATTTCACTGGATCATTTTGACAAAAGCACTGATCAACCGAATGTCAGCGTGATTAATTTTACTGGCCTATGAACAAAATTATTTCCGTCCAATGTGTCGTCTGCAGGAAAAACTGTCTTGTCCATGATCGTAACTCGTATGCGCATTATGGGAGGGAGAAGTCCAAACTGTAACGGTGTCGAAATTATAATACCGTAACGCTATCGGGAAATTCCGTTGACACTAAGGGAGATCACTGCTATAAAATCTTCAGCGAATATGGCAGCGTCCTTGTTAACGAAGGTTGCTAATGCGGTCGAAATAAAACTTCTTTATCACAGTGGCAGTTATCAAGCTCTCTCAACTTCATTCGTGAAATGTAATGCAACGAGTGTAAAGCAGTATAAAACTCTTATCGCGTCATGTTTCTTTTTCTTTCTTCCCCTAAGCTGGCAACTTCATGCTCATAATAACCCTCTTTCTTTCCCATCTAGAATCTACTTATCTAGTCTACTAGTCTAGATCTAGACTAGATTCCAACTCAGATCTAGAGTACACGTACCCCTGAGCGAACAACCCCCCCCCCCCNNCCAACCCCCAACGTTAGCTGACTTCTATTTGTTTTTATAATCCTGTTTATGCTTTTGATAAATGACATCATTTCTCATTATGCAGTCTAAGCTGATAAGGCAGAGGATGTCACTGACTGACTGTGCAAGTATGATGGCTAACTGTCAGTTGGCAATGCATAAAAATGATAAAAATAGATAGATCCAGATATTTGCTAAGCTGAGGGTTTACATTCTGAAATAAATTTCCACTAGATCAAGTCTAGTTTATATCAAATCCCCAATGGCAATTTTGGAATTTGGAAATATTTTCTTTTTCATGAATGCCATCTTTTCATATGAGAGGTGAAACAGATGTCAATCAAGTATAGACTATATGGATACCTGAGAAGCAGAGTAGTCTAACCCACAAAAAAAGAAAAAAAATTTAAAAATAGAGCTTTTTTTGCATTAGGGCTAAGAGGGAAACCGTCCATCGGCATTTTTTTTAACAATGGAAGCTCTGCAGTCTACCCCACAATTCTTGAAAACGTTTGAATCGCACAAAACTTTAAATGCAAGTTTTTCAAAAGTAAAACTGTTTGGATTAGATCAGTCTGTTTCCCAGGCATCCATATAGCCAAATATTAAGTAAAACAACCAAGTTGTAGTTCGGTCTGAGTGATGTAAATTCTTCAAAGGCTAGCAGGAATTCATTTCACATGGTCCTCATACATTTTTCCACTTCAGGCAACCTCTGATTTTGATACCAGTGAATACCTTCATTCACCTCCAGATGTTTTCTTTTCATCTGTGCTCAGTCTTGAGTCATTCAGAATTTGCATGAAATTTACGTGATGGAGAAAAAGGCTGTTTATTTCACGAACTTACAGTGTTCATTTGTGGTCATGACAGCAGATATTCATAGTGTGGTGTGAAAGAGAATTGACATGCTCCTAGAATTTGTACATTACATTACTTTCCAAGTTTTTCGATTTTTTGTTTTTAATGGCAGATCCTTGATCTTCTCCAGGAAATAAAACTATTAGGATCTACAATTCATCAGTGGCAGTTTGTCAACACAAGTATGGTTTTACACAATCCTCTCATTAAAACACCTCTACCACAAAAACAAAAAAGTAGATATTTCATAATATTGAGCATTCAGAACAACACATTTTCCTGATGCATACTCACAAGAACTTGGCTCATAGAGTTTTACTCCATAGATCTATATTTCATGTAGCTGGAAATACTTAATGTAAAGCACCATCTTGACACCTGCCTGTACTATGCCTTTTATTCCACCAGTTTTCACCACAGATGAACAACTAAGTAAGCACTCCTACTGGAAAAAACGCTACCAACAACAGTCACAGAATTTGAGTTTTGACTGGTTTTTGGACTCCACCACACCTCTTCTTGACATTGTAATCAGCAACATTGACCGGATCTATGAAGGTAGGCACAGACTATTATCTTATTCCTCTAAGTTTTCTGGTTTTTTTTATTCTCAAGAAATAAATTAATATGGAGATACGCAGATCTTAAAAAAATAGACTATTCAAGGGGTAAATGCTGCTAAATGTGTCAAATATTGTTAAGGACTAATCATTTCAAAGGATTCCATGACTAAACATGGTATCCATGATTATCTTAAATACACTTTATATGTTTAAAGAGTCATCGTGCTATTTTTGGGTATGCAGACGTATATGTCTTGGATACAAATGTGAAATCTGTGGCCATTTGCATAATCCTTAGGCTGGTAAGGATTATATGGTAACCATGAGACACACCAAAAATGTAGCAGTGTTCAATGTAGTTAATGCAGTACATTAAGTAAGTCAAAGATTATGCATACGGCCACTGAAAGTGAAGTTACGACTGTATTTTGAAATACAGTTTTCCTAAAGTCACAACATTAAAAAATGCATGATATATATGTCATTTTGATGCGCAAATTTGAATACAAAATGTACTGAACTAGAAAAGAGCAGTAATCCAATATCTAATGGAATTTTCTAAATTAATTCTCATATTCATACTAAATCTTCCTAAACCATTTCTCTTTGAATTTTCTCCAGAATCACAAGGAGCTGAAAAGAGTGCTGGTGATATGAAACATACACTGTCCTTTCTTGAGCTCGGCTGTGGTACTTCAGATCTTGCACATGGCATATTAACACATACTTCCACCCCTGTCTCATTGTATCTGTTGGACTTTGTTCATGAAGCACTTGACTACCAGAGACACCAACTTGACAGATGCTCTTTTAGCAACACAGAATCATCCTTTCACACAGTCTGTGCAGATGTATTGCAGCTCCCATTTCATCACAACAGTTTTCAGATGGCACTGGATAAAGGTAAGCAGAAGTCTCCACTTCCTCTGAAAACTATGGTTAAGCAAAGAGGTCGTGAGGGAATCAGTAAGAAACCAAACAATTTAATACTAATATCACACAACAAATTTTCTGCCTATAAATTTCACAAAAATGCAGTCTGAGCAAAAGTTTGTGTCTCCCAGCATTATTTTTTTTCCTTCCAAGTTGCCATTTCATTACCTCTGCACTGATTAGTTGATACATGCAGGGAACTTGCTTATGTTGACACATTGGGGAGAAAAAGAAATTGGTTGCTCTAAATGGGTATTTTGGTAACAAATTTATGGGTAAAAGGGATGTCACTTCAGATTTATAACATAAGTCTGACAAAGAGCTTGCATAGAAAAATTTGAATCTAAAAAAAATGTTTGTTCTATTTGTCTCTTGTTTTCTATTTGCTTTGTGTGTTATAGAGACTAATCAGATTCTGTTAGGATATTTTATATATGCATTTATGCTTATACAAGGTGGCAGTTTATTCCTTACGAAGTATGCTATAATTGTATTAGCTTAATCGCTGCAAATAGTGACATATTTTACCATACACTGCTCAGAACCATTAAAAAAATGCAGAGAATTTAATGAAAAGCGAGTGGCATCCCTGAAGAGGAGAGAGAATGTAATTGAACCCTGAACGAAATAGTTGAGAAAATAGAATGTCAAGTGAAAAGGGGTGTAGATTGGTGGGCCCCGTAGTCACAAAGTTTTCATTCTCTGATCATTTCTCTTTGTTTCTGCCTTAGTCTCAGGTTTTAGAATTGTACTCTTCCTGTCCATCACTTTATAATCAGACTTCCATACCCTCTTTTCCTTTTCAGGAACAATGGATGCCTTACTAAAAGACAGGAGTCAAGGTCAGGTTAAAACTCAGCATATGATTTCAGAGATTTTGAGAGTGCTGAAACCAGGTGGCCGATTCCTGCAAGTCTCAGATGAGGATCCAGATAGCAGGCTTCTGTTGCTGGAAGAAATCTGTCACAGATACCATCACTCAGTCAGGCCATGTGATGCAGCTCCTTCACAAACATCAGAGATAGTCAGCAAGCTTCATCAGCAAAATATTCCTGAAGTCGACCAGCATGCCACATATGTTACTTCACAAGGAGACTTTAGGAACCCATTAAATTTGTGTAACCACAAGACTCATAGTGAAAACGCAAAAGAGAACTGTGACAATATAGTGAAATGGAAAGATAAACTAAATTCCACAGAAGTGAGCAAGCATCAGTATGAAGAGAATGTATCAGATTTACAGAAACTGAGGACAAGTAATGACAGTATGAACAATGATAAAATTTCAGACGGAATAACTAGAATATATCCAGTGAAAACCCAGTTTTCTGACTGGTCATTCAAAGTTGTTCCTACAAGCTGGGGAAATGAATATTTTATATATTGGATAAATAAATTAAAATGTTAGCACGAAATGTATTGTTCACAAATGGCTGTTCAGTTATTGCAAAACTATGCGAAATATAAAGTTGAAAATCACTGAACATTTTGATAGTTATTTGCATAGGGTGAGTGCATAAGATGGTCTACCATCCTGTGTCATTATTTGACGTTTTGGGCATGTAAAGGAAGTGACATTTTTTCACGAATTACACTTTGATGCTTTCTGCCAATAGCCAGTAGTATTAATGAGTGTACCTTCCATGCGTATTTACTGGAGGGTGACTGAGCAAATCCCATTTGCTTAAAATGAAAGTTGTGTTCACCAGAATGACATGTCTTTTCAGGCAGGAGAGAGAGAGAAAGAAAGAAGGAAAGAAAGAGATAAACAGAATTGAGCTCACCACAGTGTTATTAGTGCATGAAATCTTAGCAGAATAAACTTCTTCATTTGCCTCAACACTCAGTAACAATGCTGTATTTTGACCATGCTGTGCACCTATTTTTCTCCATCTCTTTTACCTCACAACAATGGAGCCCTAGCAAACGTATAAAGAGTCACATGGTATGGATAACTAGTGTTGTTATTGTCTCTGTGTGCAGGGTACGGCTGGTTATAGACTATGTGTGGCTTTTATGATTAGATAGGATGCAGGTGTGTATGAGTGGAGAGGAGAGAGATACAAATACTAACGTGCATGGGCCTGGAGGCAAGTCACAGCTAAGGATCATGTTGGGTGGCTGGTATATATTATAAGTGAGAGAGACCATAGTTTAAACCGAAATATGAGGAGTTAAGGGATTTGTTTTCTGATGCTCTGGGTCTCAGTTAACATAATCACTGCGTAACACATTTCCCTACTTCAAACACTCCCATTCTAATCTCCCATCTACTTTGTTCCACTCTTTAAAACACACAACCACTGATAACACACCCTCAAAAACTTGGTATGACAAGTGAAGATATTCACAGTAACTGCTTATCTACTGAATTTTAGTCACAAACTTGAGTTATCATGAATTATGATGTACTACTGAATATTTCATTTTTCTTACTGGAAACAAGTTTCAAGTTTCCTTGAAGCCCAACTGACCATTCACATTACAATTTAGTTTTGTTAAATTTATATTCAGTATACTGAATAAACAAATTCCTGCACATCCTTATTGCACACCAGTAACAAAGACAGACAAACAACAGTCAAACAGACAAACAGACAGTCAGACAAGCAGATGAACTCAAAAAAAAAAAAGTTCCGCCTTTTCAGCTTGCCCCCTCAAAAATTCATGCAACGTTCACAGTACTCCCAACAATGACAACTACAACATCATACTCTTACTTAAACAGCTGCCATTTACATCTTCTCATACCTACCGGTGTACACCTTACATCATACACTAAGCACAGTTGCTGTTTGTCTCTCTGCCTCTCTCTTCTCTGTCTGTCCATGTCACTCTCTGTCTCTCTCTTTCTCTCCCACTTCCCCCCACTTCACTCTCACACAACTATCATACAGTTACTCACATTTTTACATGCACAGGCTCATACATGCACTCAGAATGCAGATGCAGTGCTTCACCATTGACATACACCCTCACTTACACTCTCCCCCTCCTTCCAAACACCAACAATCACTAACAAAGAAATGGCTGTTTGTGCCTTCTTGTCAGGAGTGAAAACTTAAATAGACTAAAAGTAAAGCATAGTGGGCAAGTATCAGAGCTTAAGTTTATGCCTGTCTTCCTCATGCAGACACTGACAGATTTAGCTTTTTTTAATGGCATGGTGGCCCTCTGAAGACTAAAGCAGTCCATAGACAACACAAATTAACTGATGCACACAAAATTAATTGACATGCCTTTAATTTTATTCTGAGACTCTGATACTTGTCAAACTCAGTGACTTGGAGAAATTAAAAAGGTATCTTTGGAGGCTTATGAATAATATTGAACTAGTGTATTTAAAAATCCTTTCTGTTGTATAATTAGCAAGTGGAATCAATGATTATTAAAAACGGTAGTTAATTGTGATTAAAATACACAATGGCGGAACAATACATAAGCTAGTTTTTAGACAGGCTGACATTAGAAACCAATGTTTTATTGGTCAATACCGATTTATTTATAGAATTTCAGGAATTTTTTTCTCAATTATAGGTAGGCCGTCATAATAGATAGATTTCGCTGCCAAAAATAGTATAACTTATGAAAAATATAAGTAGGATATTGTACAAACACTGGCTGATGGTAATCTTTGCTCAGCCATTTTCTTATGTTGATGGGTTAAATCCTGGATACCTCACATAATGACATAATGCAAGAGATGGTATGTCTAACATTATATCAGTGTCAACATGAAGAGCTCATGTCAGATACAGCCCTGAAATTATAATGTGTGCATTTTAGTCAGGAACGACCAAGACCATTACATCATTCAGTATTTATATAGTCAATCAATGCCTGAATGATGTTTCTCGCTTTAATAAGTCTCTTATTTTTGTTCCACGTAACTGACCAAGAAAAAATGTAGAGAAGATCATTCGCCGATAAGTGTCCAGACATAGTATTCGCTAATCAACAGTCATTAGTATTTCAACAGTAAAATAAGACCGTGAAGTTATGCTCTGATCTTTTCAAACAACGAGTTTGAAGTTATCAATGCCAGTGCATTAATTAAAACAGACGGTGTTGATTTAGTCTGTCTCAGGTAGGATCATCTAGAAATAAAAGTGTGAAGTCATGTCAATGACTGCTGAAACATTAGCCGCAATACAGCATATGTCCAACAACACAGCGGCGGTTCCAGACGTGGGTTCAAAACTTACGATCAGTGATGAAGCAACAAGAGTTTTCAACTGGGTAAACTTTATGCTGTGCGAAGCCATCGCCATTTTTGGCACGGGCGCCAACATCATCAACATCATCTGCTTTGTCAAGCAAGGACTTCAAGACCCCATTAACGTCAGTTTTTTAGGTATAGTTGTTTTGACTTATTGGATGACGTGAACCACCATACATCTGCCAAACTTCACATTTCCATTAAGCATAAAAGAAAAAAAAAAGCTTTTCACATGGCTAAACTCAATTCACTTCAGTTCGATTCAATCTATTTAATCGAACCCTGGTTACATAGTGACATATGGATTGGTCAAACATTGTTAACTAATGGCAACTACATAGACAAAACAACATAATTGATGCTAAATGAAGGAAATGAAAATGAAGAACAAAACCCGACACAGCTGCAGGCCGGCCGATGTCCACTTTTTCATTTACTACGCAGTTCTGTTTTTCCAGTCATAACGCGTGTTTACCAGTAATTGCTGTACAAGCATTACTCAGTCATTCATGCTTTCATGCCTCAATGCCTCACTCACAGGCCATGGCATGTGCAGACTGTTTGTCCCAACCTGCTAATTCGGAAAGGTAAAATAGTAAAGGATGTTGTGTGGAATGGAAAACAATTGTTATAAGTAGTCATCAACCAAAATTCATACGTCCATGATTATTCGAAATAAGATTAAAAACATTATTAGAATAACAGGCCTGAAAAATTAAATAGATAAATTGCACACAAGACTTATTTTCCCTTCCTCTAAAACAAAACAAAACAAAACAAAACAAAACAAAAAACAAAACAAAAAGCAACTGCATCCATTCCCTTTTGTGACCAGTTATTTGTTTTTTTTTTTTTTTTTGNGGGTAACGGAGGGCGTGGGTGGATGAGAATAGTAACAGAGAAGGAGGTAACATGGAAAAATACACCTACAGAAAAATGAAAGTTCCTGCCTTATATTATTGTTGTTTTGTCTTGTTGTGTTGGTGACATCACTTTAAATGAATGGCATAAATTTGGCATGTAACTATAGATATTTTTTTATGCCAAATGTTAAACCAAGATGTACTTTATGCAGGAATTTAAATGGTCCCGAAAACTGGAACCGGAGTCAGGGTTGCTCTGAATATCATCTTTGCTATTCACGTGGCAGTGGAAGATTTTTCAAGAAGGGTAGTATCACAATCGCAAACATATACACACACATACAAATGATTACAACTGAAACATTTCATACAGCAACTTGCTTTGCCACGTACACTCTATATCTTATATGGGTTTTTTAAACAATTAACCCTCTAGTGCCCAGCCCTATTTACAATGGTACAAAAAGTCCGAGCCAGTTTTTGGATCACTTCTGGATCCACTATGCTGGAACAAGCATCAAAATGATAATAATAATAATAATAATAATGAGGTTTATAAGTCTCATATCCAGGCTAATGCCCACTCATGGTGGGGTGATGATCTTGCTTTGCTTTTTCTTTGTTCCACGAAATGTATCAGATCTGATACGCTGGGCACTAGAGGGTTAAAGAAAAAATATGAATTCAAATAACTGAGCTCGCAATCAAGAGTGCCACTGTTTTCCACCTATGTCGTCACTGATGCGTGAATTTTTCGTCCTAGTACTTCTATAATTATGAGCAATAGAAACGTCGAGTTTAGAACAGAATTAAATCTATTCATATTGGTCCGTGACTCCCTCTCCCATTCTCAGGTCTGGCCATTTCTGACCTGGGCAATGTCGTGATGCTGTTGTGGACAGCCCTGTGTTGCATTCCCGCCTTTGGAGAAGCTGATTTACCTTTCGAACCAACAGATCTCCAGTATCTCATCTCATCATGGCCTCATGCAGTCTTCACTCGAGTCACTAGCTGGATCACAGCCCTCATCAACCTGGAGAGATGTCTGTGTATTACAAAGCCTCTAAAGGTATGGGGTTTGTTGATAATATGCACCGCTCAGTATGTGATTTCTTACTGGTATGTTGCGCTCGGTATTTGGTCTGTTGTGATATGCCCCACTTGGCGTATGGTTTGTTAGTGATGTGCTCTGCTTGGCATGTAGTCTATTGGTTGGTGATGTGCTCCATTTGGTATGTGGTTTATTGGTGCTCTGCCCGGTATGTGATCTGTTGTTGATGTGCTCCGCGCTGTGTATGGTTTGTTGGTGATGTGCTCTGTTCGGTATGTCATCTGTTGGTGATGTGCTCCATTTGGTGTATAGTTTGTTGGTGGTGTGCTCTGTCCGGTGTGTAATCTGTTGTTGATGTGCTCCGCTCGGTGTATGGTTTGTTGATGATATGCTCTGCTCGTTTATTGTTCTATTGCAATTACTCATATTTTAAAACCTTGTATTTCTTCATTGAATTCGTTGATTATACTAACCAACTCATTAACATATGGCTAATTTACCTTACTGTGCTTTCATACTCTGTTATTTTCTAGGTGAAGGGCCTCATCACCTCAAAACGTGTAGCTGTAGTCATCGTCTGCATCTTCGTTGTCATCGCTGGGGGTGTCTCTCCTATCTACTACACCAGCAGGTTCGCCTGGATATTCTCCCCAGAGAGAAACAGAACTATACTGAGGGTTGTCTATACTGAGGATCGAGCCCTCGTTGAACAAATATCTCACTCCATCACCAACATATTCATTCCATTCACTGCATACGCCATAGTCATTGTTTGCACTATTGTCTTAGTCGTGAAACTACAAAAGAAAGCCAAATGGCGATTGAAATGTACAGCACCTGTGAACGCAGACGCATCGTTTGAACGTGACCAGAGAGTAGCCAAAGTGGTGGTGATGATTTCTGCACTGTTCATTGTCTGTTTTGTTCCATTATGTCTCATGTTTATGGCTATGATGGTGGAACCAAAGATCAGCCTGGACGGCCCTTACAAGAACACACTCTTCGTGTTTGGGGGCGTCAGTGTCCTCTTAGCGGACACTAATTCAGCTACGAACATATTTATCTACTATCACATGAGCAGTAGGTACAGGGCAGTATTTCGGCAGCTCTTTGCACGAAGGGAGACGTCATTCTCGAAGTTTCAGTACAACCCTAAAGAATGTGGCGAGGGCACTCTTTGAAACTGGAAGGTGGAAGTGTTAAAGGCAGTTAACTGGACATGCCCGGCACTGTTCGGGCAAGCACTGCTGTCATCATTATATTGTGATGCATTCCTACTAAATCAGTAATATAATGTCGCAGGTGCCGGAATGGAGAAACTTGATGATAATGTTGAATGGACTATAAAATATTGGATTATATGTGATTAATGTCACTCTGGCTCTAGAAATGAATCCAATAACTTTTAGATCAACTTTAAAGGGATGTCAGGATATTTTATTTGAGACCAGTTCTGTCGTTATAGCCCTAAAATACAACTTTACTGAAATTGTGGTGTAGCGCATAGAGTACTGTACCAAATAGTTTGTTCATTTGCATTAAATAATGAAAATCAGTATTAAAGAATAATGTGAGGGGAAATATATGAAGGAAAGAAGACCAGAAGATGCTTGAAAAACAATACAAAACTTTTTTTTAACCAGATGTTTGATTGAATAGGTGGTCAATATTCGACTTCGAAAGTTAGGCTGCGATTGTACGTGGATGATTGTATCTCTGTCTGAAAAAAAAATGATGAAAGATATGTTAACAAATCTATAATCAAATAAGCAGATAATAAAATAGAAATGTAAACAATAATTAAGGGAGCACTATCTATCACTCCTCTTTTGCAATGGAATAGTTATCAAAAGTTGAAAGTGAAGTATTCCTGTCCCTAAGTATCCTCTCATTACATTTAGTTCTCTCCTTGTATGATAAAAATAATTCATTTTTGATCTTCTAATTCTGTGTAGGCGGATCCTGAAAAGTGATGAAAATAATTTCGCCTGGACCTGACACTTAAGAGAGTTTCGCGTGGAAACAAAGTATATTGCTCACGTTACATCATATTGGTAAGAACGTGATTGAAACTAGAAGAACAATAACGAGCATCAATCATACTGTGACAATTGAATGGTGCTTCAAACTAACTGACATAGATTGCCCTTGATGCCCTGGTCTACTTTCCCAAGTGTAGCTCTTCGAAATATCGCGCCTGTTGAAAGAATAGACGATGACATTAAATTATACATGACCCGCCTAATAAGTCCTGCAGCATAAGAATACTGTCAATTAATGTACGAGAGACTCATCTGTGGCCGTGTGCATAATCCATACGTTAATTAACGCAATGCGGTAATGCACGGGAAAACATTAGTGGTGTTCACTGCAGTTAACACAGTGCGTTAATTAAAGTATGAATTATGCATACGACCACTGGTGAGAGTTTTACAAACTCTTGCGTCGATTTGGGAACATGGTGGATGTTTTCCCCAAGTGGATAAAAATGATATTAAAAGAAACTTGTGTAACATAATATATATTTTACTCTCTGTCTCTTTCTCTTCCTTTTTTTTTGTTCTCTTTTGCCCTCCCCTCATTTTCTGTCTCGAAAATTGGTCAGCTGCCTCCATTATTGAGTCCATACATGTAGATACTGACCTGCATTAGAAACTCCCCCACTATATCTAGGAACAAGAGATGGTGACATCCCCTACTGAACTTTTCTCAACGGTGATAAACTACAAAATTCAATAAAGCACATAATTTAAGAATTAGATACGTGTTTTATCTGCATCTTTTGAACACATAGAATAATGAGCAAATGTGTATGAATTATCCTGTAGGTTAAGAAGTTCTTTTTCATAGTCATCCTCTGTAGTGAGGAGATTTTAATGCCGGTCAATATCAGATAATTATATGGTATCATGTGTAGATGAACAAAAAAGCAAGCCAATTACACCTTTGTTAAAACAGTCGCATTTTACTGTTTCTGTGTAACGCTGTACGCTAAGGCATTTGCACAAGCAGACTACGTAATATTCGGTCTCAGAATCACATTTTGCAGTCCTCATAATAGCCTCTCTTTTCAAAATATCCCTTTAATATCAAATCGTTTTTAACATTTCAGACATCTTGTGAAGAAATTAAACAACTCATAATGTCCACCACTTGTAGATCAAATTTGAACTGCGTCGGTCTCATAAACTGACAACGAATACAATCAAAATAACTAAAAGGCACAAACCGTAAACGACGATGACATGACAACACCGACAATAAAAGACTGATGATAAATAAATTATGTTATCACTTCATTATGACAACAAAATACTAGTAATAACCTGTGAATCAGTCATCACAATCCACTCGTCACATACATAGACTCGCGACACCACCCACCAGAACCATTCCAAACATCCTCAACATTCACACAGCTATGAAACATATTAACACAAGTCCAAGGGTTCTTCGGGAACTGGTTGTCCTCGCTGAATTGCGACACTACCGACGACAACGACGAGGGAGGATGAATTAATAGACTATGTACGAGTAAGTCTAGGAGCTCCACTGATACTGGCTGAACTCGCTGGACGACGACTGCTGAGCTGGGGGAACTTCCCGGACGAGGATATTTAAAGTGGATGGACTTGTGAAAAACTAGGCGATGTAGGATGTAGGCGATGTGAAAGGTTGGAACCGAAATGCCTAGGACTGGGACGGGCAGCAAGACAACGAGCTTTCTCCAGGCGCTTCCCGTCATGACTTTTGTTTACGATTCTTTTGTTTTACTCTTTGTGGAATTGAGCTCAACATTTGAAAATCTCACATGCGTAGGTTATGGGTAGTGGCAGGGTTAGACTTAGAGGGAAGGTGAGGGAAACACAAATACCCATAGGATAATCCCTGAGAGGAATTCCGAATGAGAGTTTCACCCCTAACCGGAACTCGTGCCTCCTTACACAAACACAACCCTACCCATATCCCTAATCTTAATCCTGCTGCCTATCGAGACGTGAATATAAGTCAAGGCGAGTCCGTTACCCTAATGTCCATCAAGACGAAGCGTGAATCTCATTCTGAACTCCTCCCCATTCCCTTAACACTATCAACACCATTGTCTAAGAATTCTCTCATGTGTGCATCCTCTTTCCTAGCACTGCCTGACTGAACCTAGACTAAGCACCAGGTAGAAGATTCCTAAAGATAATGCCGATAGGAGTGGGGAGGGGACGGGGGAAATATCGGTTCTCCCAAGAATGGTGACGGATTAGGGCGTAAAGGACCCTTAGACAATTCAAACGGGGCAAAAGTTTAACAAGATTTAATGAAGTTTGTTTGGAAAAAAAAAGCCCAAGCCACAAAGTGGGATATGGGCATATATAAGAACAAGTGAGAGTACAGATTAGGCATCAACAATTCCCCGCACAGGCTCAGATCAATAACTCACTGTCAGCAACTAACATCCTTTTATTTCCTTCATACCGTTTTCTCCTTGTGCGACGTGATGTGTAAGCCAGTTTTTTTTTATCTAGATCTACAACACACACGAATAGTTGCACATCCTTTTCATGCCATCATGCATGCATGTTATCAAACCTGCATCATTTGCACCGCAAAACACGTAGATCTACTGTATGTCAATAATCCTGACATAATACTATAAAAAACAAGGTTCACAAATTGTCATATTATGTAAAATATACAGTTTAGTAACCAAATTGACGTTCCATCGACCATATACTTTTGTAGTATGACGCAAAACCTATGCGCGAGACATCCCGTGATATCGTCAGGTTATAGAAGTTGGAATAATGCGTATAGGTTACTTCGTATTTGAAAAAAAAAAAAAGAATCACTGACTCCGGAGTCGCACGAACGTTTAATTCAAGAACACGGTCACAAGCATTCTTTAGAAGACTGGATATGCTTCGAAAAAGAAAAATATGAATGTAGGCAGGAGGCTTGGCTGAAATTGCGTGATCTGGACAAACATAACAATGTGCATTCTCAAGGGGTATTCCCAAGCTATGCTGTGGTTAGGGATTTCTTTTAATCGTCTTGTTCCACATTCGTTCATGCTCAGATCTAGATTCCTTTCTGTTCACTGTTGGTACCGAAAAGAATCGTATTAATTAGCAAATATAGGTTTCCTCAGTCCTGCCTGCCCAGCAATCGGCATTTTGCATCTACAGAGATAATTTTGCTGGTCTTGAGGACTCTTGACGTGCTAAACTAGATTGCCTTGAACGGCAAGCTGCTTACATGTCGGCCATGCTATGAACGCTATCTATGTGGTCAACTTATCCCGGTACATAGACTATTTTGAAATAGTGAGAATGTAAACACGTGATCAGATAAATACATCTGATGTGTAAATTGGCTGGATCTCTGTATCTTGAGCACAGTGCTGCCCATCATATCCGTTCATATTATTATGATTCCTATAATTATCATAATATTACAAGTCTGTACTGTAGCCTAGATCTAAATCCCGAAGTTGATTGGTTGAGGCTGAACCAACTGCAATCAATCTTTAAAGTAAACAAATTCATCTATCCTGTATATTTTAATGTTTGTAAGGCTATTAACCCAAACAACATTGCATTCCAGTGTAAAATAACAGAGTGATCAGTGATCTATGGCAGAAATTTTGCTCTAGTTAATGAACATAAACATCTCTTGTCAAAATATGATGACAAAGTGACTACTTAAGTCCGTATTATACAACGGTAGACTGCCACGATAAATACCTGTCTCCCTGTGCAACATGCCCATCATCTGACGCGGTCGTGTTGCCAGTTATAACCTGCACTTAAATTGCATGGTAATATAACAATAGAGAGTTGAGTCAGGTAGTAAAGGACAACAGAAATCTGAAACTTCTAGAGCTATATCATTAGGTTAATGGGGCAATACTGGATACAACGTAAATTATCATAGTCCCTGGACATGCCCATAATATTATATTTGGTTCTTTTGTTTAACTAGTGAGTCCCAGCCAAGATTAATATGATTTTGAGAATATTCTTTAACTTAAGAAGCCTGCTCACATGCAGCAGATGGTATTGCAAGATGGTGGTACAAATCTGAATTGTGAAAAAAAAAAAAGATTCTGACAATAGTCCTTAATACAAATGGTAGATAAAGGAAGAAATCGGGGTGGGAATGTTCACGATCTAGGAAGTTCATCTATTATCCCATCGGCTTGTGTGCTTATACAGTAAATACTTTGCCAGAGAAATCTTAGATACTTGTGGAAGTACTTTTATTTCATTAATAAGCTGGTTATGGACAATAAAGTAAAATTACAAGACACATTTGAGCAGCAAGATTAGGATAAAACTATTTGCATTGTTTTCATTGTTAGCTAATGAATTTCCGTGTCTTAACTTTGACAAAAACCCCTCCATAATAAGTGCCAGTCATCATGGAACTCGCAGTAAACATTACTGTGCCCGCAACAGTTGAGTCGGTCAAGACTCACAGTGTCTTGATAAGCACTGAAGCAACGGAAATGTTCAGCTGGATCAACTATCTATTGTGTGAAATTATTGCCTTCTTTGGCACAATAGCAAACATTATCAACATCATCTGTTTGTCAAGCTAGGCCTAAAGGATCCGATCAACGTCAGTTTTCTAGGTATATATTCCTTGTGTTACTAAACTACTATCAATATCAGCTCTTATAGGATTGTTGGTGTGGTAGAACATAGCATTAGGGTTGTGCATATACATATATAGTATTGAAATGTATCGCCTATATATCTTCTATATTGCGCCTCTTAGAGCAATATTTTATCGCACCCCTCCCTCTCCTCCAAAGTTCACTTCAGTTCAAAGTTGAATAACTTCAACAATTCAAAATTTATGCAGTTGAAATTTGGCACCCAATAGCGAATGGATATTGTTTGCCATTGCTGCAAATTTAAAATATTTAGGCGCTATGGACATGTCGCGACTGAAAATTATTTTAAAAAATGTGTGTCTAACAATAGCCTTCCGTCTGTGCATATAATTATACATACATGTATAATAATTTGCCCTGGCATGTCATGTTTTGATATTTTTTTTGTGTGTTCTGACCAGAGTGCAATATAGATTATGTCTGTCTAATGTGCTTAAAATCTTATTCCAGTTTCTTTTTAACTCTTTTGAAGGGGGGGGGGGNGGGGGGGGGGGGTCATTCGATAGATATAGATGGCAGGGTAACTTCTGCGGAAGAGTGAAGTCTGACACATACTTGTAAATTTACCTGTAATACTTGAACATGCGGAGCCCACTGTTTACACAGTAATAAGAGAGGAGGACACTAGATGAAAAAAGACACCAACATCATTACGTAAGCAAATCGTCAGAGCTGTGTTTCACTTTAAGCCACCCATCAACTGCGAGGTCCGGCTACGGGCTGAACAATACTATCTTTATTGCAAAAGACTATGAGCATGCGAAATGTCCCCTCTTCCAAATGCAGCAGCAGCAGCAACAGCAGCAGCAGCAGCAGCAGCAGCAGCAGCAGCAGCAGCAGCAGCAGCAGCAGCAGCAGCAGCACAACAACAGCAGTAGCACCGGCAGCAAAATCTAGAACAACACAAGAGCACCATTAACCGTAAACTGAATTGCTGTTGTGGTCGAGAACAGCTGGAGAATACACCATTTTGGATTCTTGACCAATGACAGAAAGATCAGTTTTGCAGTTTGAGGAAAGTTCCGTCCCGCACTTTGGTATTCTAAAACGTGGCCGGACACTAGGCCGACGGACATTTGGCAGACGGACACTTGGCCGAACGGACATTTGGCCGAAGGATATTTGGCCGAACGGACACTTGGCCGAACGGACATTTGGCCGAAGGACAGTTGGCCGAAGATTTGTTTTG
>JAWQUT010000329.1:412932-426133 GCA_033807755.1 Ellobium chinense
GAAGAGTTGGTTGGCGGTTGTGTTGCAGTAAGAGAACGTATGTATGAGTTTGCCTTTGTTCCGTTCGATGTTGGATATTTGTATCTGTTCAAGCTTTTTAATGTTTATGACTATTGATCACAGTTGTTTACATGTATTATTTTCTTATGCCATTTCATTCTTAGTTCATCGATTTTCTGCTTCTGAAGAAGGACGCCAGTCTGAAAATTCATGTATTAAATTTGTTAAATTGTTATAGTTTTCTTTATTTACTTATAATTATCCAGTGCGGATAAATGTTTTGCAAATAATGTTGAACTGTATCAATGATGTTGTGTCCTACTTTTCCACTTAGCTGTATTTCTGAAAGATACAGCACTCACAAGAGTACGTTTACTTCTAGCAAGCAAATGTATTTTTTTAGTTCAATAATGACTTTGTTCTGTATTTCATTTGTAGTGTTATGTATTTACATGTATGATGTGTATTGTTATATGTGTTTGTATTGTGAATGAGATGTATAACATTGTATGACGTTGTAAAACAATTTCCCTACCGGGCAAATAAAGTCATATTTACATTTTAAAAAAAATTCTGACGAAAAACTGGATGTAAATCTCTTGTATGTAAAACAAAAATAGTTACACCCTGCAGAGCTTCAGCCGTTTTCATTCACTGATCCGAAAACTATGGGAACAGAGAGAGTTATTTATGACGAGAGGTGTAGTTGGCTAGTTATTTGGCTGTTTTCATATGCCATCAGAACAGCTGTACTATTCGGAAACTTCTAAGCAATCTCTCCCATCCTCTGATCTTGGAAGGGCAGTATATGACAGTATATGTATAGGACCTTATAATTCAATACTCTGGGCGGAAAAGTCAAAGGGAAACAAAGCATAAGGATAGAGAGCAGTGTTATGGTCGATGCAAGATACGGAATTATTGCCTGCATAATCACGGAAAGAAAACCAAAACGGTGGAGTGGGGTGGGGGATGTCAGGTCCAAAGCTCTTGAAGAGGGACATCCACAAGGTTCATGTTATCGCACACAATGTGGGGGTCAATTTATGTAAAGCTGGATTTGGTGCAATATTGTCAAGGTGAACACACAGAGTAAACAGCTACTGGAAGGACAAAGCTCTGGATCGGGATGTCGTTCTCTGTGTACATGCAAGCCTCTTTTATAGAACGACGTGGAGTAGCTTTTCTGCGAAAACATAACCTCGGTTAAATTCAAGTGACAGATGAAACTTGGAGAGTGAGGAAAGAAAGGATCCTGCAGTTCCTCCAGCTACAGAGAGGAATAGGTAAGTACTTTTGGAAAAACTCTCAGGTCCTGCCTATATTAATCCTTCAAAAGGCGAAAAAGAAATGCATTTGTTGGGAGAAATCGTTATTGGAGTAACATACCGAATAAACACAGTGGATCAGTGTCGCGTTGGCGTAAAATCCATTGTCTTTCATCGAAGCGCCACCTTACTTAAGTAAACACAAAATTGCGGGGTCTGTATAATGGCGTTGAGCACAGGTTTTTCAACGCATCACAGACACTATGTCATATCTGGATATTTCTAGGTCTTTAACACCTATTGTTTTTTCTTCTTTTGGTCCTATTAACATTTTGCATTATTCCAAATATACCACTGTGATTTGGGGAAATTTCTTCCATGGAGGTTAAAGTACTTCTTTTGCCCGATCTTTTAACGGGAAGGAAAAGGGGGGTCAACAACCAAAATTTTTCATAAATGTCTTTTGAAAAAGATCACCTCAAATTCTGATTTGGTCCCCAATTTCTCATTTGGCTGGTTTTGACCGCGTGCGAATACATAGGCCTACACATTTTATTTTTTTTGTCTAGAACGCTCAAATTGTACCTGGAACCTTAAAATTGGATGCTTTAGTTAGATCACAGGTCATTTTACACATTTCTACACCCTAACACTGGCTGGCAGGGCCCCAAAAAAGGGGGATTTTATAGATTAGCGGATTAATTGGGTTGTACACTATGAGTGATTTGCCCTTCTAATAGGTGTCACAAACCTTNGGGGATTTTATATATCTGCGGTTTAATTGGGTTGTACACAATCAGTGATTTGCTCTTCTAATAGATGTCACAAACCTCTATGATCTGTAAAATTCATCGCTAGACTGAAGAAGGCCGAACTTGCAAAACTGCTGAAACATAATCATTCCAAATGAGTATCACTTCAGTTATTGTCTGCGAGCCGATAATGCAGCTGCAACTTAATGACCTAAAGTCCCGCTTTGCATCCACTTAAAGCATTAATATGAATGAAAAGAAGCCACTTTGTCCTCTAACACTCATAATTAAGCAGAAAGCAAAGTAAGGGCACTCATTTATAAAGATTAGTAGTTCTTGATACGCAGACTTAGACTGTCAGAAAAATACAGTGGTCAAAAACGGTATATTCTCCGCACATATGCGACCACCACTCTGTTTAATTAATTCTACTGTGGCTGGATTTGGTTATGACATAACAAAAAACTTCTCTTCCACCATTCCTTCTTATCCATCCTCTTCCTCCCAGTCATTATCATCATCACACGTGATCATAATCATTACTTTAATGGCTAGATTCATTATTACCAGAGAGTATGCCAGATTGGGAAATAACATACAAAGAAAATAGGGTCTCAAAAGGAAGAGTGTTTTACTTTAATGCTCATGAAAGTACCGGAAACTGCATTATTATTATCATTATTTAACAACAATCAACAGAAAAGCTAGAAAGATTCAGATCCTTATAATTATAATTATAAATTTGAAAACCTTTTAACTCTATCACCTACACGCAGTCACCTGTCACATTTGCTGCCTATTCATCTCTGATCATCCACACTCCCCTTTCACCCACAACACTGCTGCCTTTGCATCTATTACCTCCTATTCCTTCTGCACTAGGCTTTTATTGTAAAGAAGAACTTGGCAAAATCAAGGTTTTCTCCCATTGCCATCGTTATCGGTCGGAAAGAGGAATGTTAGAATCGGAAGGTTTTGGTGAACTTGCTAATGCTATACTTATGTCTTTTGCCTCTTTCTTTAGTACAATACTGCCGTCCCACGACAGAACGACGTATCTGTGCATTTCATGATTTTGAGGAAAATGCAAAAAACTTCAGATGCTTAGCCTGTCTAAAGTTATGACTGCTTCTAGTCATGACTTTGCATAGTGTTTTTTATAAGTATTACCTGTTTTTTTAATGCAAGATTCAACAGATCATACCGTTAGCTTTTGGCGGGAAAACACATCAAAGCAGATAAGGTGTTCAGTACGTCGCTCTGCCTTGCGAAATATAGATGTGTCGCTCTGCCATCGACTGTGTGGTTGTAAACACTCACTTACGCGGGTTTGACGTTTTAAAAATTACTATTTCGGGTGCAGATACGTCTACCTGTCTTAGACACAAAAAGGATATGGGCAAGACAAGTCCAACCAGACAATGAAATAAGAAAACTCGATTTTGTCAGATACGTCGTTCTGAATTGGGACGGCAGAATACTACCGTCGATTCTTGCCACATACTCCTCCGACACACGGCCGTTGATAAAACGTTCCACTAACAAGTTTTAAAGACTTACATAGCTTCTGCCATTTTGCGCAATTCTCAAGTCCTGTCTTCGCAACAGACGTCACATTTATAGCAATTTAATGTCTAGTAGTGTATATGCCCACTCTTCCGTACCGTGAATTGCGCACAGCAACAAAAAAACACCTCTGCATGGCGTATTTTATGAACAACTAAATACGTTCACTTTGTGCAGCCTTGATGTTTTCACTGACTATGTGTCACACCGTCAACGCTCTTGAACACACCCTTTATATGCCCCTACGTCCGGACGATAAAATGGCTGACTTTCGCACTTATTCTAGATAAGTCTTTTCAGTTTTTACTGCTCGTTACTTTGCTATCCTTTGTTGCCTATAATGCTTCTAAAGTAGCTCTTGAAAATTATTTTTGTGATCATTGCTTTTAAGCAGTGTTCACTTATACGTTTTCTTAAATGTTTACCGTAAAACTAGGCAAGTTTGAGAAACTTGTCTATTATCGTTTATTTCCTAATTATTTGCAAAACTTTTATCCGCACTAGATATAAATAAGTAAAGAAAGAAAATTATAACAGTTATCAAATTTAATACACAAATTTTGGGACTGGCGCCCTTCTTCAGATGTAGAAAATTAATCAGTCGTTTATTTCCTAATGTAAAGGAAGAAACTTTTATCACAGATACAAAGACGATGTAAACAAAATAATTTCTATTAAGACAACTTGGTTTAGAAGCCTATGCAAATTTTTGGGAACAATCCATTCAGTAGGAAAAAAAAGATATTTTTGAAAAACCTAGTTCATATTTTTGTGAATGCACTATAGGGGATGAAAATGACATAAAGACGAACTTGTCTTACTTTCTTTCTATCTGTGTGTGTGTGTATGTGTGTGTGTGAGTGTGTGTGTGTATGTGTGTGTGTGTGTGTGTGTGTGTGTGTGTGTGTGTGTGTGTGTGTGTGTGTGTGTGTGTAAGAGTGTGTGTGTCTATCTGTCTGTGTGTCTCGAGAGGTCTGTCCTCATTTTCTCATTCGAAAAATGGTCTAACTCCCTCTCCAGGGAAGATTCACCCAGTAACTTAGGAATTCCTAATTGGTTGTCTATGTGCACTCTGTTTGCTATGGAATTCACAACATTTAAAAGTTAGTTAACCCTGATAATGACTCTTCTTTGCCGACATTGCAGGAATATCCTTAACAAATGATTTCGTACATTTTAGATATCTTGTCGGGGTGTTGGTTACTCATTATGTCTATGCTTTGTTACTTAAAACAGTTCAGCTATCTATATATTTTACTAATAAACGATAGAAAGTCAATCACATGATCAGATCAGTCACTTGACATGTATAAACTGTATTTGTTCCCATATCTTGTGCGCAGTGCTGCTCATCGTATATTTTATATGGTTCATATTGTAATTATAATGATGTTGCTGTAATCTTAATCTTGAAGTTAACGGGTTAGAGCTGATGCAAACAACTTTTACGATGTACAACGTTACCCATCCTGTCTATTGCAATGTTTATGAGACTTGACCCAAACCATATTGCATATATCAGGGCTTTGCAGCAGAAATTCTGCTTAAGCTAAAGAATATAAACATGTCTTGTCAAAATATAATGACAAAATTAGTACTTAAGTAGATAGTCAGCTCCGAAAAATACCTGTTTTCACTTTATGCATGCCCGTCCTCTGACATGGTCGTGCTTTTGCCAGTTTTAAACCTGTACTTAAACTTCCTTATTCGAAGTGGTAATTAAGGATGACAAAAATCTGGAATTTTATGACCTACATATTTAGAGAAAAGGGTCAGTGTGGCATTTTATCTAAAGTATTCTTAGTCCCTGGACATGTTCATATTACATTCACTCTTAAAATTAAAACTGTATGACAGCCATGTCAAGAAACTCATAACATCTGAATTAAATAATCTTAATAACACATATCTGGATGGAAATGGTGACAAGGGTTGCCTATAACATCAAGGACACATTGTCGCGTGTTGTGTAAAAGAATCTGAACTCTGAAAAAAAAATAGATTCTGGCAATAACTTTCGTAGGAATAGCAGAGAAAGGAAAACATTGCGTTGGCAGTAGTTAGTGCCGTGGGCATTTCAATTATAGGTGTATACATAGATGACGCATATGATGATGATCCACTCCGTATTTGTTTGTAATAGTATTGTTTTGTTGGACCAATCGTAAGTATTTGAGCAAATGCTTTTAGTTCAGTAATCGGCTGGTTTTCGAAACAAAAGTCAAACTTGAGAACACATTCAAGCAATATAGAATAGTGCTTTCATCAACGTCCACACCGTGAGGTTGACAGCAAGCTGTCTGTGTGCGTCAGTCATGGAAATACTCACTGTGAACATTACTATGTCGGCAGTATCTATATCAGATATAGCACCCAGTGTCTTAATAAGTGCTGAAGCAATGAATATATTCAGCTGGATCAACTATCTACTATGTGAAGTTATTGCCTTGTTTGGCACAGTAGCAAATATCATCAACATCATCTGTTTTATCAAGTTAGGTCTCAAAGACCCCATCAACGTCAGTTTTTTAGGTATACATATCTATCTATCTATCTATCTATCTATCTATCTATCTATCTATCTATCTATCTATCTATCTATCTATCTATCCCTACCGACCTACCTACCTACTTACCTACCTATCTACCTATCTACCTGCCTTTCTGTTTGCTTGCCTGCTTGCCTGTCTGTCTGTCTGTCTGTCTGTCTGTCTGTCTGTCTGTCTGTCTGTCGCTTGCCTTACTGAACTAGATCTGCTGTAAATGTCAGCTCTTCTGAGACTGTTAGTGTGGTACAGCACAGCATTAGGCTTGGTGTAGGTTTGTCGCTTTGAAAGATAATTACAATGTGTACATTGAAGGTGACTGAATAATTTTTTTGGAATGCCTTAATCTTTGGAACCAACATGTCAAGTGCAGCTAGCAGCAGCAGCAGCACCACCACCACCACAGGGATTTTCAGTGTGGTACAGCAGAGGATTAGGCTTGGTGCAAGTTTGTCTATAGTTTGTCTATCTAATAGACAAGATAGTTACAATGTGTACGTTAGAAAAATTATTGAATAAATTCTTTGTGACCTTCTTTCTTCTCTTAAATCAACACCATAAGCACAATTAGTGTTAACATCATCATCATCATCAGCATCAGCACCAGCAGCAACAGTAGTAGTAGTGGCAGCGGCAGCAGCAATACAATAGCACCATAGACTGCGTACTGAATTGTTACTCTGGTCGTGGACAGCCTTAATATGCCCCGCTTTTTTAATTCTTGAAACAATTACTTTGTGAGTGAGGAAAATTTCGTTCTGCACTTTGGTATACCAAAATGACGGAGTCTCTCCTGAATCTAATTTCCTTTTAGTCGGCTCCCTTCATTCTCCCCCTCGTCGGGCCACAACAGTTTTACGTGATCAAAAGAGGGAGCATACACTCTCCTAACATCATCATCATCATCATCATGATCGTCATCATCAGCCCATCTTGTCGTTTGTTTGTATGTGTTGTCGTCTCCCTTTGTATTATTCCGTGATGTGTGTTCGTCTGTGTTGTAATGATTATTTTGTTTATTATTTCTTTATTGTTCCCTGAGGACGGATTACCCTCCGAAAATTTGGAACATTTATTAAATTTTCAAACGCGCAGTTGAGAGTATCTATTATTTTGAAATCATCATCATCATCATCATTATCATCATCATCATCAGTAGCAACAGCAGCAGCAGCAGCAGCAGCAGCAGCAGCAGCAGCAGCAGCAGCAGCAGCAACAGCAACAGCAGCAGCAGCAGCAGAAGCACCACCACCACTATCACCATCACCACCACCACCAACAACAACAACAACAGCAACAACAACAACAACAACAACAACAACAACAACAACAACAACAATTACAGCAGCTTCATTTCACTCATTCTGTTTTGGTAGCCAAAAGCCACTGACTTGTTATAACTGACTGTAATCGCACAACGGATAGTTTTCATTGATTTTTATCTTGTAATTGGAGGTTGCATTTGCACAATGCATGCTATCTTTTCTACGGATCAGCGTGCGTCATTTCAGGGATATATTAGTTCTAGACTTAGTTTGCGAAATTTGCCAGTCTTTTGCCTTTCGATCCGTGTAGCAACCATTAATTCGGCCCTTGGAAGAGTCCCTCGACATTGCCCCTAAAGCATGCATAAACCTAATTTTCCAGTCTTAACTTAATGCATAGACATGTTGCCTGAAACTGGTCCCATGTGCAATAAATTTGACTGTTTGGGCATGGACATTATCATTGCAAGACACTCCAATGTAGAGCTTGGTTTAGGAAAGGAACACGATTAAAAAACATAAAGAACACATGAGAGAGTCCCTAGACAATGATATTTGTTTACAGACTGTCCCAAGTTTGCATTTTTTTTTTTGGTTAACCTATCCCTGACCGCGCCTCTGATCCTGAGCCAAGCTCTGAGCGGGGGTGTCCTATAATACTGCCTATAAATTTGCTGATGCCCGAGGTTCAGCTGGAGTTCAGAACAGTGCCATGTGTAAAAACGTAACCCTCTGTTGACTTTGTCCAATGTTACTTTTATGGTTCTGTTGCTTCTCATGCCTTACACTTATAACACTGTTCTTCGTTGTTCCCCTCAGCGGCCTCACGACATCCCGGCCACCCGACTATTTAAAAACCAGTGCAACTGCAAAGCATTTAAATAGTATAGTCGATTTACTTTTTATTTGTACTTGTCTTGCTTTTTGTTATGGTCTCATTTCATTGTTGGTAAATACATTATGTCTCTGTTTCACATCGTTTCTGATCTACTCAATCCCAGGTTTGGCCATCTCTGATTTCGTCAGTGAGCTTACTCTTTTATGGACAAGTCTCTGCTTCATCCCTTCCTTTAGAGATTTAGATGTTCCTTTTGATCCACCGGAGTTCCAGTCCTTAACCTCAGCCTGGCCTCATGCAATCTTTACTCGTATCACCAGTTGGATCACTGCTCTGATCACGCTAGAACGATGTCTGTGTATCATGATGCCTCTGAAGGTTTGACCACTGTCCATAGTTACAGGAGTACTCTTTTTATGTCCAGTAGGCTTATTCTTTATCTATCCCTCGTTTCTTTTCTGTGCTTGGGTTGCTTGGTAAGTTCATATTGTTGATTTTAAAGTGGCAGGAACCAGATTGTTTAGACATCACTCATTCATTTAATTCTGGCATAAGCAGCTCAACATCTGCCAGTGCCCGCAGGCAGACCAAACACCACAACTTGTTTAGCAGGACTGCCCTCTCTTGGCAGAATTAAAAGAACAGTTTTGGCCATTGCCAGGTGACGAATAGACGAAGTCATGAGGAAACTACACAGATCTGCAGCTGACCGCCCAGTTCGTGGCCCATAGCGATCTGCTTGCATGACTAGAAAACTAAGAAGAAGAAGATGTAATTCAAGGCTAGTCCACAGGTCTGGGGCTACTACTGTGCTCAAAATGTGTTGCTTACAGTTGGGGTCTTTCGTTTAGAATTCTTGCAGTTTTCATTTAGGTGAAAAGGAAGTAAATAAATTGGCTTTCTTTGCAAACCATAGGCTTGCACAAAAGAAATTCATTTACGGCATTGGGAAACACTGCGTGCAACAAATATTGTTTTATAAATTGAGGACTGCATGTCACCATTTTTTGCTAAGTCATTTCAGGTTATACCATTATTTTTAAATAACACACGGCAGACTTTATACTCTGCTATTACTGACACAATTAGTTCAGAAATTTGGACCAAGTTTGTCTCCTGCAACCTAAAGACTTTTTTGATAACGTCTTTGATAAATCTACCCAAATAACTTTTGCATTGTACTCTTACATTTCAGGTAAGACAAATGATCACACCGAAACGTGTGGTCATCATCATTACCTGTATCTTCATTATTATCATTGGCGGTGCTGCCCCGTTATTTTACACAGGAAGGCTGGCATGGAAATTTTCCTCAGAGAGAAACAGGACTATACTGGGAGTTGTCTATACTGATGACCGAGCCATCGTTGAACAAATTTCTCATTCCATCACCAACTTACTAATTCCGCTCGCTGCATATGTGATGGTCATTGTCTGCACTGCTGTCCTGGTAGTGAAACTAAGAGAAAAAACCAAGTGGCGAATGAAGAGCACAGCACTAGTCAAAGACGCGAACGTTACATATGAGCGAGATCAGAAAGTGGCAAAAATGGTGGTGATTCTTTCTTCACTTTTCATTGCATGTTGTATTCCTCTCTGGGTTATAATACTAGCAATGATATTAGAGCCTAAGATATCCATTGATGGACAGTACAAGAATACACTTGTTGTCATGGGAGGTGTCAGTGTTCTTCTCGAAAGTACAAACTCAGCTATAAATATTTTCATCTACTATCACATGAGCACAAGGTACAGAAACTTGATTCGACAGTTTTGTGTAAGGAGAGGAGTTGCAACTTACACCTAAAACTTTATTTATGGACCAATTTAAATAAGAGGTTACAGAAATCTTCACCTTCTTATTTTTCTTCGTCTTCTTTTTCTTTTTCTTTTTCTTCTTCGTCGTTCTCTGTCAAACCTTCAAGTTTGCACGGTTAGGTGATTCTGACAGTCCTCTGCAGGTACCCTCACAGCTTATTACTACCGTTAGGTGCATCCATCTTCTCTCTGAGATGTATCAAACACCATTTACAAAAATGTTGCTATCCATTTAGAAACAAGTCTGTTACTATGATAAATGCAGTCATATAGGCTCTTAAATACAGTTTTAAACAACTCACTTAATTAGCACAGAATTAGCATGGTCTACATATAAATCATTCCATCTTAATTAAATGTTGAAATGTAATTTTGACACCTTATTAGCTTTAAGTAATAACAGTATAAATGTCATGATTTGTGTGTTTCAAAGGTTTGATTGACAGCTAAATGAGTAATTGGTAGACAAGTGAAAACAGAGTGCGTGAGGAACATGTAAGTGTTTTGCAATGTATTGTGTTCATGACTTAGTGTGTTGTACAATGATGAGTGGTAACCTATGGCCCATAGAAAGCTTTGAACTTCAACTTTTATTTTATGAATTTTAATATAATCACCACTGTGCTAATACACAAAATCTTATGCAATTCATTTAGCCCAGTCTACATGCCGATAGGTGCGATACGCGCTGGCCTAGTTCTGATTCATTTTACACAGCATAAACTCTAAGTGATTTACAAATAAATCAAGCACCAACTCTCTTTGTTTGTCTGTCTGTCTGTCTGTCTGTCTGTCTGTCTGTCTGTCTGTCTGTCTGTCTGTCTGTCTGCCTGAAGAGTTAATGCAATTTTTACGATGGTAAGCCATCGTCTATGCGCAAGCTCTCCAATATCTCGCATCATCGTCAAAATCCAAAGTTTACAGGAAAAGCAAAAACAAAATAAAAACTCCTCTTCGTAAACTGCATCGCATCTAACAAAGCAATTATTTGGAACTAAGCGCTAAGGCAGTACCTGTATGCGATGTAATGTGTAGAAAATATTTATAGAGTTCAGTCTGTGGAGTTAAAACTTACTAAGCTACAGTAAAAGAAATAGCAGGTATATCGGCTTATTTTAATCATTGACTTTGCTTTGTGCAGAGGAGCAACAATGACTCATGTCGAAAAATCAGCAACTTTCTCAGTACTGCCATGTTGTGAAATGCCCGAACAATTGCGTGCAGTATACTGATATGTAACCTACCTCTATCGTACAAAACAAATTAATGACACAACTACTGGAGCTAGAAGTCTGAGCTTTTGACACACTATGTGCCATATTATTGGCTAAAGACGTCAAAACTATAATTTCAGTCAGTGTGGTGTTTATAAGGATATGGCACCCAAGCGACGTTCTTTAGTTTTGATCTATTTTTGTGAATGATCAAAACAATTCACTCCAATCTACCAATTTTATTCAGGTGAATCCTGAGAAAGCAGTCGTACCTAAACATAATGACATTATCAGTGTCATCCACGTCTGATAGACTGTCGCGAAGAAACAAACGTAAGTAGTTGCTTCGCACTCCGATGATGTGCTAGAGTGCCAAATTAATGAGCATGATTCATACTGTAAAATAAAATGTTTCAAAATCTGAATTCTTCTCCTTAAGCCTGTACTTGATTAAAAATAGCAAAATTTGATAGGGTGAACAACAAAGGCATCGCCAGCTTTTGAAATGTATTGTTTCGGTGAGGGTGGTAGTGGAGGTAGAGGGAGTCTTTTGGCACCGAAGTGGGAGTCGCAATTTCAGATCTCCGTAGTCTCACTGTTAGTAGTGCTAAGTAAATGAAACTCTAATGAACATTAAAATGCATACAATTGTGTAAATCATTAAAAACATAAAGCATCGGTGTATTCACTCTGTCGTTTTGTTCATGATAATCTGAACAACATGTGAATAACATCACATCATTACAACATTAAGGAAATAAGGAAATCCATTCTTCAACATCCTAATAACATTACGGAACCAACAATATATAGGAAATAATGCTTATATTATTTGAATGACAGATAGCACCAGTAACAAATAACAATGACACTAAACTAGATGGAACACTTGAGTCCTTTGGCTGTGCGAGAACTCTGTCAGCGAAAGTTCTATAAATATTCATTTAGTACGGGTCCAAGAAAGGCTTCCAAAGACTCTTCTTCTCAGCCTTTCGCCCTCAATTTACTGAGCTTTACTCTTTCGATTGGTTCAGCTCTTTGCCTTATGACATGTGAGACTGTTTAAGAATTCAAGATGTCCAACTCTATTTTTTTTAATATGTCTCTCCCTCACCACTGCATCCCCACCATTTGGAAATGGTCAGAAATAATTCCAGTCCCTAAGAGAGCCAAAATCTAACATGCAACAACAAACTACGGCCAGAAGTGCCTCGAGACAATCGTGTTAAGTAAACTTCTGTCTCGAGTGAATGATTAGATCATCATCAATTCGTTTATAGACAGTTTAGAAGTACTGAGGATGCTATTCTGTTGTTTCTTGACAAAATTGATCACCATCTTGATACACCTAGGAATTACGTACGAGTATTATTTGTGGAACAACAAAACCTCAGCGTTTACTACGCATCAAGCCCATCTTATGATAGAGAAATTATCTTACATGAATGTCAGTACTGAGCTCAAAAGCTGGATACTGTATTTGGATTCCTCTCCTCCAGCTCGCAGTATGTTAAATTGAACAACACTATGTCATCAACAACAGTTGTAAATTCGGGCGCGCCTCAAGAAAGCGTGCTCTCCCCTGTCTTGTACAGGTCTTTGGCACCTATTGTTTTTTCTTCTTTTGGCCCTATTAACATTTTGTGTTATTCTACACCATTGTGATTTCGGGAACTTTCTTCCATGGAAGTTAAAGTACTTCTTTTGCCCGATCTTTTAGCGGAAAGAAAAAAGGGAGTCAACGCCCAACATTTTTTACAAATGTCTTTCGAAAAAGATCACCTCGAATCCTGATTTGGTCCCCAATTTTCCAGTTGGCTGGTTTTGACCGCGTGCGAATACTTAGGCCTACACATTTTATTTTTTTTGTATCTAGAAGGTTCAAATTGTACCTGAAACTTTAAAATTGGATGCTTTATTTAGATCACAGGTCA
>JAWQUT010000329.1:426161-431161 GCA_033807755.1 Ellobium chinense
TGGCTGGCAGGGCCCCCCCAAAAGGAGGATTTTATATATTAACGGATTAATTGGGTTGTACATGTTGTACACAATGAGTAATTTGCCCCTCTAATATCTACAAGACATATACCAAAAACTGTCAAAGTAAATACAACAATGTGCCATTGATTAAATTCGCTGACGATACCACTATTATTTGACTAGTGTCTAACGATGATGAAAAGAGATATTTTAACCAGATTGGATATTTTACAAGTGGTGTGAGAACCAAAATCTACTTTTAAATGTCATCAAAACAACAGAAATGCTAATCGATTACAGAGTCGGGAAAAGTTCAGTCACTCCCCTGATTATTAAGGACGAAAATGTGGAACCTGTCCTGTGTTATAAATATTCAAGCATAATAACTGATGAAAAACGATCATGGCATCATCAAATAGAACAGCTGTATAAAAAAAAAGAAATTAGAGACTTCTATTTCTTAAGACAATTACGAGCCTTGAACACTCCAACAAATCTCATCAGTTTATTTTACAACGCAACACTATAGAGCATCCACACATGGTATCAGCTGCTGGGGATGAAACATTACAACACAAAACAAAAAGAAGATAAATCGTATAATAAAAAGAGCTGCAAAAGCAGTAAAATTCTGAACTACTTTTTTTTTCAGGATTTGTCCCTAGGAAAGTGTTCTTCTAAAATACATAAAATATTATCTGATCAAAGTCACCCATTATTCACACACTATGAAAGTTCAACCCGTAGCTGTAGACTGCTTTTACAAAGATCTCGAAAGATATCGGAATTCCTTTGTACACTTTTCAGTGAAAGTGCAACGCGACTCTTCTTGATTCTGCTATGTAGACCTATGATGATCCAAATGTCGAACCTGTCTGTCTCAAATGTGTATGTACGGTGTGTATTTGTGTGTTTGAAAAGTAGAGTAAAGAGAAATGTGTGTGCGCGTGTGTGATCTGTGTGTGTGTGTGTGTGTGTTTGTGTGTTTGTGTGTGTGTGTGTGTGTGTGTGTGTGTGTGTGTGTGTGTGTGTAGATGGGTGGAGTGGGTGGATGGGTGGGTGAGAGAGGGAGAGAGAAAAAGACAGTGTGTGCTAGTCCATGTATACATGGGAGTATCTGCACTCATGAGTATTTGTTTCTGTACGTATTTCTGTAAACATATCCATTGTAATCGCTGTAACAAAGACACATTTCTCTTGTGGATGAATAAACATATATAAACCTATGCAGCTCCGGTGTCATCAATTTGCTTTCAATTTTTCATGGACGTTTTCCTCCTGATGAAGCAGTTATGGGGAATCAGGGTGGCCGTGCGGCTTGCCAGTACTCACAATCTGATGTCTGTCCAGGCTGAAAGTTCTGAGTGACTCTGAGTCGGGCTGTATACGTTGCTGTTTCCCTTGGAAAGACACTGAACTCTCAATTCCTATTCAGGTGTAAATGAGAAACTGGCTTTAGAGCTCTCCTGAGTTCTTTGGAGGGGTGACTTGGCGAACTCGGTGGGTGTGGAATTGACCACACGAAATGCTCTGATACCAGGTTTTAGAGCTGGGGACCACAGCGACTGGCAATGACTGCGTTATGGATTTTATTTTGTTAGAATGTGTATGATGTATATTGTTTTATATGTATGTATTACGAATGAGATGTGTAACATAGTAAAACAATTTCCCCGGCGGAGTGTGAATAAACGTTTTCTTTTCTTTTCGTTTCTGTTCAGTGAAGATAGAAGTACACATCGTCTGGAGTAGCGAAGCCAAACAAGCTGATAACACGTGCTGCATTGCATTTTTACTGTATGTATTTCTATAGTTAAGAAGTTCGAGGAAACAAAAATCATGATCTATCGTGCGATCTGCTTATAGTTACATTAGCAAAGACATCCATTCTATGAATGGGGTATGAGGTGACTTAAATAAGATTGCCTGCTACATGGAGACACTTGCACTGTCATTGTGGTGTAGTAGCAATGTAGTGCTTCAGCGTGCACTTCCGGTCAGCGAACGGGACACTACTTGCTAACAACATTTAGTTTACTGCTTCACCCGTTGACACAGTGCTCGATGGCATAACACCGAATGGCGCAGCAGGATTCGACGTCTTAACTTCATCCGTAAATAGGGCGAAATGGGGGAAGTGGCACGAACATATTCATATCTGGAATCCTGCACCATTTGGTAGGCAGACATTGATTCTTCTATCGAATGTCATGCAGGTTGCGGTTACGACTGGATATTAAGTACAGCGATTTCGATATTCATCGCATACGTGCCACACCCCCTGTCCATTCTTTTAACATTGATTAATGTACGCTGAAACTGGAGAGGAGCTCAAAAATACTTGAATACTTTTGAAAATACTTGAATAATCGCTGTTATAGACTATCATTCTGTAGGCAATCAACATAAAGACGTCTTGTCAAGACATAATGACAGAAATTATAACCCGATTCATACTATACACAGAGTGTCATCATGGAAAAACGACCGCCTTAACTGGCTGGCTGAAAATACCATACTAGTCCCCCGAACTGGTCCTAATGGTAGTAGACACACATGTCATTCTACTGGAATAATGGGGAGTCAGGTCATGTAATAACAGATGAAAGACAGATTTACCTGAAATGAGTTTTGTGGTTCAGCTTCGCATACGTGAATTATGTCCAGCCCTGTGCACATTTAGAGTTCATCAATAAGGTTTTCTATTAATCACTAGGCGCCTCCCCCCCCTCAATTAAAAAAAAAACAAACAACCAACTGAAATGATTAATGTGTTTGAAATTTTAAAATGTCTGATGCTAACGACTACAAGTCTGACTGCGCCATATGTATTCAAGCTTTGAAGGTTTAGATTCTTCTATGGTCTCTCCAAATACACACACACAACTTGGAATTCACTCTGAAAATAACTACATGCTAATATAATATGTTGATTCTGATCGCAATAATAACAACGATAGGGAAAGGAACACATCACAGCGGGCTGAGGTGGAGAAGGGAAATTGAGACAAGTACCCTGGAAGGTTCAGCTACCAGCCTTTCGAAATTTTATCTATAAGGGCGATTAAAAAATATTATGAATAAATCATAAATGTCTAGGAAAAGTTCTTTATCGTCAGGATATATTGATTTTGAAAATTAAATAGCAAACAAAAAACTTTAATGTAGGATTTCTCGAGTTTCCCCAACATTTTACAGTTACCCACACATTCAAATTGATAACAAACTCCTCATTGGTATCAGTCACTATGAAACTCGCCTTGAACAATACTGCATTGGTAACAATTTTATCTGAGGCACCCGATGTTTTGATAAGTACTGAAGTAACCCTAATTTTCGGCTGGATCACTTTTCTGCTGTGTGAAGTTTTTGCCTTGTTTGGCACGGGAGCAAACATCATCAACGTTATATGTTTTATCAAGCAAGGACTCAAGGACTCAATCACCGTTAGTTTTTTGGGTGAGGTCTATAATATATATTACTTGTCTAGAAGATATCAATATTCCTTGTCTGGGATTTTGAAATATAAGCATACCTCATTTTTTTTCTAAACTTCTGTTCCTTGAACAGACAATCGATCAAAGCCAACCTATGTCTATCATTACATTACAACAACTGAAAACGCTCGTTCTAACATGGACACACCTTATACAGTATGTAAGCCTCCACCGTCCTTATAGTTAGGTACTCAGAAATGGTAGATTACAGGATTTGGTGAATCTTTGTAGCATTGCGCGCTTCTTCTTCACGTACCAACCCAAATGGCGTAGTGGTTCACGATCCCCTACCCTGTCTGTCAACTGTCTACCTCTACAGTTCTTCGGTGCTTTCATGTATCCAACCTAAACTGTTGACCCGTCCATAGTTTTCTCTATCCTCCTCTCTTTTACCATTTACTCATGTGTGATAACAGCATAATATATTTGGAAGTGGTGAATATTAGTCACAATGCGCCCTTCTTCTTCAGATACCAACCCAACAGGCGTGATGGATCGTGGACCCCTAACCCTTGTTTGTCAGCTGTCCACCTCTACAGTTCTTCAGTATTCTATATACAAATATAGTTATAACATTTACTCTGCGCTTTTGGGATGGTTCTGATAATAATGCACGAAAAAAAAAGTATTTTTCTCTACTGAAAGTTTTAAATGCCTAAGCAATTAACCTGCATCATAAAAGTTTTTTGATTCACTTTGCCAAATTGCTGACAAACACCTTCGTGAGAAGAGAAACATGAGCAATACTAAAGTAGTTACCAGAAAAACTATGTAGATTTATGAGAGGGAAAGGAATGCTAAATGCCATTCGTATTTTAAGAACAAACGTGCCCAAGAAGTGAATGTAGATCCTTGTTATTTTATCAGTTACACTTAAGCTTAAAGCAAAATGAGAATAGGTCATTTTACTTCGGTGCAAACGGACCTACAGGTGACCCTTTTGGATTTTGTTAAGCTTACCAGAAACGTTCTTTAGAACGATAAATGAAGCAACGACAAAAGTCCCTCAGAAATCCTTGTTGTTGAGCTAAAAAAGTGCAGGGACAAAAAGGCAGATTTTAGATAGAATACCCATAAATATGTTGTCAGGTTTGGGCTTTTTATTTTTCAGTAATCGTTTATCCCAGTAGAATGGAAGTTCCCACAGGTATTGTCTATGTTTCAAAGGTTAAGATCATGTTTCCATAGTTTTTCTGCAATGTATAGATTTCTCTGAAAATCCCCACAAAAACGTCAGAAGTGCCTAATTTTTTTCTTGTTGTTGATGATAACAGGGATCTTTTGCTTACACTCACAACACAAGTTCTTTTCTCTCCATTTTAGTGTCCCTAATCTTGTTTGGTTATCAATATTTGCCTGCTTAAATGTTTAGTTACTGCTAGGAAATCTTCACTTGTACAATAAAATGGCAATACTGCATTAATGACAACGGAATTATGACAACAAAATATTTGAAAGACATACAATGGAGATGTTGGCAAATACATTTAATTTGTTCAT
>JAWQUT010000329.1:436161-469234 GCA_033807755.1 Ellobium chinense
CAAAACTCAACCCTAGCCCTTTTCTGATCCTCAGTCAACATATGGGGGTACCCACCAGGCACAGACCTTCCTTAGCTTTAAGTATTCATGAAATATTTTATAGACAGTAGTGGATTAAAAGCCAAGTTCCTCCTGTATTGCCTCAGATCTTTTTCTCCTGTCTTTATCCACCAACTTTCGCACAGCTTCTATGTTTTCATTTGTAGTTACAGAGACGGGTCTTTCAGGGGAGGTCTACTTTGGTGGTCTTTCTGCCACATGAAAATTCCTCATATCATTTGTGAACAGTTGATTTGGAAGGGGCATACTCTCCAAATGTTGCTGTTGGCTGATCCAGACATTCCATAGCTGTTAAATCCCTTTTGTAGTCATACAAAATCATTGCTCGAAAATCACGAGCATCTAACTCCATTTTGACGTTCGAAGACAGCCTGACCTCACCTCACACTTCCAGTCATAAAATATGTCATTTTTTAAAAAAAAACTTATCAAACAATTTTCCTAAACTTATAAAGCATTTATGCAGACTTCTGCCAAATTTGAAGCCAATAGGACCAGTAGAAATAGGTTAGTCCGAGCATGTAAAAGGTTTACCTCGTACATCACAAACGATATGAGATACATCAGTGAATTTGTTAAATAATGATTTTTGGCAGGCAGCTCTTTTCAAGGGTCTAAGCGGTTTCAGTTTGTGCGAGTAGCTGGTCTGCAAAAGAATACCAAATTTTGGATCCCCTTTTCATATAAACTGAAATTGCGAAAAATCTAAATAAGGGATCCCTACTGAAAACAGTATATAATTTGAGTACAGTGGTGGCTTCAGACCTACAGACTAGCCTTGGCCTTTTCGGAATGTTCATGTAGTCTGAGGAGAATATTTTCTTAAATGTCTCAAAGAGGCATTTTTTCCAATTAGGCTCCTGCAAACTGAATGGCAAGATGTATCTATGATGTGATACAGGATAATTCATGTATAACTGATACTTATTCACTGAAAGTGGTGCAGCCCCCTCAATGCAGCGGATCCCGAAGATCAGGGTATCCCAAAGAGAAAAGAGAAGAAGAATGAGGGGATAACTAGAAAAGAAGAGAAAGAAAGGGATTAGATTGGGGACCTCGAAGTGATGGAGGAAAATATGGAGGCAAAGGAATGAGTTTACATTGCAAGTTTTAGCTTGAAAATTAAAGGCTCAAACTGTCATCACTTCCATTGGAGCTGAAGAGACCATAAGCTCTGTTTTTTTTCATTATGTTCACAAAATGCACATTTACGCAGAACTGCCACAGAGGAATACAATGCTCTCCCTAATAACAGTTGTCTTCTTCATTCTCATAGCAATACACGCAAAACATTCGAGCTTTTTTATATTGTTAACGCCGATTGAATACATGTGCGCAATATTTGATAAATATCCAGGGACAAGAGTGTAAAGTGACTACTAACCTCTTCACACCATCACAGATGGCCGACTCCTAATTATAACAACGACATATTTCTGGATTTTGATAGCATCATGAACATCACTGCCATTGATAAAGAGCGGAAAGTGAACGATACAAGTTGCGCCTAGTCGTCTTTATAATCTGTTTCTGATCCTTCATGATCCCTTTGGTTGAAATACAATAAGTGGTCCTCATAAAGCCAATCAGCAGTTGGCTGCATGTGACTGGCACGAAGAGACCTCAACTTGTCTGTGTGCAGGCTGCAAACATGTGCAATTTCTTGCGCATAGGTGTACACTCTAGTCTCGATATTGTGCACATTTTGTTTTTCTCTGGCCTCCTTAAATGACACCTAGCCCACTACTCCTAGATCTAAAATAATGCATTTATTTTTACCTCCGTGTTCAGCACGTAACATAAACCAGGCTATCGCTCAAGAACTTAATTCACATAGCGGACGAAAATTTAGTTTCTGGCCGACTGCTGCTGACACCTAATCAGGCATTTTACAGGGTTTGGTTGCCTCTTGTGTTTTGGGTAGATTTCAGCCCTCAGGAGCTTAGCCTTTTGATTTTAATAAAAATCTATCATTTTACACTCCATGCCTGTGAATTACCTGAAATCGAAGAGTATAAAGAGCTAGATGTTGATGGATTATTAATGGCTCATAAAAAAGATGCTTCGGTAATTATATCTTAAAATATCGACTGGGTATGTGTGTCTTTAATTTTGATAATTAATATTTTGTTTATAAAGTAATAACATTTGACACTTGCTTACAAAGGGAGCAGAAACCTCTGCCATTCACATTGAGTTCCACAAAAATGATGATTGAAGTAGATTGATCTACGCGACACAGAGTATCGACAACAAAAGACATTTTAATTGTCGACGACTGACAAAACTGTTGATAAGTAACCATTTTCAAACAAAGTCTGAGCATTATATGAGGTAGGTTTCAAGATCAGTAATTTCATGATTTGGTATGAGATCAAGACATGTGTGACAAGTTTATGGGAGTAATCTTAGTTCTATAAATATGGTTGAGTATGGTTCTTAATAACAACATGTCTACCTGTTCAGACGTTAAGTTACTGGGTTTGCATGAAAATGCCATGTTTACAAGATTGTGTAATTACCCGAACACACACACACATACAAATTATACAGTATGCTATATTCAACAACACAAAGACGACAATGAGAAATTACAAATCAAATAGTATTATATGAAGACGAATGGAACGTATAGACTTCATAGCAGTGTCTGTTGTAGGACTGTTTCTGATATCAGTGAGCCAAATTTTTAAATTGGAAACACCTAAGCCGAAACGCACCGAAACACAATATCAATTTGTTATAAAACATTTATATTTTCATTGCAGAACATTAGTGATATCATTTTCACCGGAGTATTTCGAGCTTTTGCCTAACAATGTAAGAAAGCGCAGAAATAGACTAGACTGTATTCATACCAGGACCTTATAGGACTACAAATAAGCAAAAAGACAATCATATTTTTTAACTACATTTACTAGTATTACACAAACCTTCTCCAAACAAGCTTCTTGTCTGCAAAACTGGTCATATAATTGGGGTGATAAATATGTCAGATAATATGACAGTTAAAACTACCAGCAGTTCTGGTAACACAACTGAAACAAAATCGATGGAATCAGGTGTCTTGATAAGTGATGAAGCGACGGGCATTTTGATGTGGACAATCTATCTCATGTGTGAAGGCATGGCCATATTTGGCACCGGTGCCAACATTGTCAACATCATCTGCTTTTACCGACAGGGTCTGAAGGACTCGGTCAACGTCAGTTTTTTAGGTACTGTTGCTAGTAACTCTTTGCTTAAAATTCTTTTTAATCCTGTTCCTCTCAAGATTACACATTCGCAAATGTCTAGTCTATACGATGTTACTAATTTCCTACTGCTATCAGCTCATTCCCAGTTTTCGTTGGCCATTCCTATCGACCTATAATACTGATGAATATGTAAGTTAACACAAATAGTTTTAATGGGAAAAAAAAGACATCAAATGTCTTAGTGATGCGCTTTGGTTTGATCTTCCCTTCATGAAAACTCAAGTTATTGTGACAGAACAGATGTTAGTTAATTTCAATGCCCTATCTGCTGCAACAGCTGACTCCAAATCGTGCTGCCTTAAGCTATTTTGGTCAGGGAACCCGCCAGATGCATTAGGACAGGCAACAGCTGTGTCCATTTGATTTCGGACAAGGAGGAAGTAATGACTTGAGCAATATACGAGAGTTTGCTACTAGACGTCCAACCCGGTTGATCTATAGTACATTGATTTGCGGATGTAAAGTTTAAGAAGCATGTATGGTAGCCTATTACCAAACTGTAAAGTACTTGTAACGAGGCGGGAACTCTACAAAATCACCCTCCTTTCCTCATAGGAGTCTTATTAGGAGGAAGAGTCTAATAGTTGCCAATCCCCCTGTCAACTGATGCACTATTCATTTATCAAGAACTGCAACCTTTCACAATTCTCTTCCCATAAGGATGTAATAATTAATCTTTATAATGATTTCAAAGATGTGGCAAGCTCGTAACTCTCAAGATACAGCCCAAAATGAACCCGTTCTGAGATGTTTATTCACCACTTATATTGTTCGACACTGGCTACAGTTCTCTGAAAGTTTAGAATTGGTCAGTGATGTTTCCTCCACGCTGTAAATGCTGATGTTGCTCCTGCTGCTGTCTAAATTGAGACCTTGCGGTGTAACGATGGGATCTCTTACCATCGTAAAATTTAAATTAACCCTGCATGTTGAACGCTATTAAGGGTGCAGTCAGCACTAATGCACCTATGTAATTCTCACGATGGTAAAAGATCCCATCGTAAATGCGCACGCTCTCAAATGACGACTATTCAGTGCTTCTTACAAAATTGTTGTTTATCTCTCCCCTCTTCCCACCCCCTTCCTAATCCTTCTCTTCTCTATCCTGTCCATCCATCTTCAGGCCTAGCTGTCTCTGATTTGGGCAGTGTGGCATTCCTGCTCTTCTCAAGCATCTGCTTCCTACCCGGCTTTCGAGAGGCTGACATTCCCTTTGAGCCAGTGGAGCTCCAGTTCCTCACAACGGGATGGGGTCATGTGACTTGCACTCGAGTGACCAGCTGGACCACGGCTCTCATCACGCTGGAGAGATGTTTGTGCATCACAATGCCACTCAAGGTTTGTCGTTATTTGTTGATTACTTACTTGTTTACGGAAACAGTACCATTGCACTCTGGATTTATATGCTACGCTCCCCAAATCAAAATCTAGCAAAGAGATTCTGCTGATCGTTTCTATTATCTGATATGCATTCAATCGCTTACTACTGCAGTGGTAGTGTTATATAAATGTCATTTCTTGATATAGTCCCGCATATTATATTAACGTGTGAATATTGTTATGTACGTTTTGCTTTGGGATAAATTGCTAGATTATTCATTCCTTTCGATCTCAGTCATTTACAGCTCCATGAACACAAGTTAGTAAAGTCCGTATTCAGATGCGAATCACACACAAACACTTTTAGTTTGCATCTAAATGCTCTTAATTTCCCCTTCTGTAAAACTGCTTTGGCATTTGTGTTCATATATGAGTATCTCCACCCCTTGGCATGGTTGCAATCAATAGAATAAGTGTAAACTTTCGAATGATTCTGACTGTATCAAATGGAAGTACTTAAGTTTGAGAATTGTGTGGTTAGATTATATAATGCATTTCAAATGCAATAACCTGTTTTCTGCATTAATTTGTTCAAAATTCAGTTGATGATTTGGTGCACATTGTGTAAAAAACATTATAATTCGTCTTTGAAAAATTTTGCAGCTGCACAGATTCTGGGTTTGTGGTCATGTATTGAGAAAGAAACAGTTTTTACGCTCCCGTGTGAAATTTGAAAATTGTTAGTTTCAGCTTCACTGCACCGAGACGGCGATAATATGATATGTAGCCTTTGGATAATAGTCTACAACCTGCTTAAAGGTTGTTATTCTGACATGAAAATCAAAGACAGTAACGTATTTTTTCTCTTCCGATAAGAGTATATTTTCAAAATCCAATAAATACCAAGACAAGACCGAAGTTTGCAAACGCTTATCGATACAGTTAGTTTGAAAAACTGTGTACATGAAATTAGATCTGTATAAGAATATATAAGTATTAAAATAGTAAGTAACACATAGTATTCAGGCTGATGTTTCTACTTCGCATCTAAGACAAGCTTCAGGTTGGGTCAAAACAAATCATTTCTTCATGTATCGTTACAGGTGAAGAGCATCATCACCCCAAAACGAGTGATCATAATCATCGTTGGCATCTTCCTCTTCACCATTTGTGGTATCGCACCCATGTACTACAGTAGTAGATTCGCCTGGGTCTTTTCTCCACACAGAAACAGAACAATATTAACGGTTGTCTACACCAGCGAGCGGGCTATCATTGAACAAATTTCTCTATCCATCACCAACGTGGCCAGTCCTTTTACCTCATTCTTAATCGTCGTTATTCTCACCATTGTTCTTGTCGTTCAGCTGAGAAGAAAAGCCAAGTGGCGTCTTAAGTGTACAGAATCTGTCAAAGCGGACACTATGTTCGAACGTGACCAGAAAGTGGCGAAGATGGTGGTGATGTTGTCCGCACTTTTCATCGCCTGTTACATTCCTCTGTGTCTTGTCTTCATTGCCATGATGCTGGAACCAAAGATATCTCTAGATGGCAATTACAAGAATACTCTTTACGTTATAGGAAGTGTGAGTGCGCTCCTGGCAGCTTGTAACTCAGCTTCTAACATAATTATTTATTATCATATGAGCAGCAAATATAGGTCAGTGTGTCGGCAGCTCTTTGGACGGAAGAATTGAAAAAAATAATATTGAGTATAATCGAAAAAAGGTATATTTGACCACTGCTCATATATGTACTCAATAATTCAATTACACCTTGTTTTATGTAAATTAACCTTAGACGTTCCTGACTTCCATGTCCATGGACCATTGTATATAATATCTTGCACTTATAGCAAGTATAGAGGTATAATAACATTAAAGGTGGTGCTACGTGACTTTTCATACCCTTGGTGAAGAGCCTTTTTTTGAGGAGCAAAAAGGAGAGTAAAAGAAATGGAAGCAGTGTTCAGTTGAGAAGGGGGAATACTTGACTTGTCTATCTAATTTACCGTCAAAACCCATTCCTTATCTGGATGTACGTACTATGACTTTAAGTTACTCTTTCCTGGTTATTGAACGTGTACACTGTTTTACCATGTTGACTGCTCTGCCATCTTATTATGTAAAGTGTCTTATATCCATGTGATGTTCCAACGACATCTTGGAAATAAACCTGAATTGAATTTAACTGAATTGAATTGGGAAGCGATAGGGCATCACAGTCCAAAGGAAGAAATGCATTTACCCAGATTTCTCGTTGAAATAGTTGTCTTTGTGTTCTCTCTCTCTCTCTCTCTCTCTCTCTCTCTCTCTCTCTCTTATTCGACCAAAAAGGTTGTCCAACGGGTAGAACCATAAGGACTTCTTTGCAACTGATAGAAAAAAATGTGTCACTACTGGAACATTAAGTAGGACAACAGTCTATTTTGTTGTTGTCAAGAAATTGAGTTTGTGTATGGATAGGTGAAATGCTAGTTATTCTTGCCTGGCTGTTGATTGACTGATCAGCTGATTAGATNAATCGGTGCTTATTTTGTAATAGATAATTTTTACGTGTCTTCGTCTATGCGTCCGTTACATTTTTGTTTTCACCAACGCCAGAACTGTTACCGTAAGGATTCACAATCCGATAGTTCATCAAGACTGACGATGGTAAAGAGGATTACAATAAAAATTGAAACAACACAAACTATGAGCAAACTAAATGCATTATCTACATTTCTATTCTTATTAAGCATGTTTGTGGGGTCTATAAAATAACCTTTGTCGACCACATTCACCATCGTCCGAATTGATTTTGTATTCCATATTTTAGATTAAATGAACATCTTGGTACCGTATTTTTTAGAAGTTTAGACCCATTAATCTAATGACCCATTCCTTCGACGAGGGCCCTGAAAGTCGTATGAGGACTCAGATCTATGTCGTTTCATGTAAAGAAACAAAGGAAGAAAGAAAGAAAGAAAGAAAGAAAGAAAGAAAGAAAGAAAGACAACAACACCAAACATTTCAGCTCTTCCTCTTCTCTGGAGACCAGGTTTTACGTCAAGAAGGGCGATTTAAGTAATGTTAGAGTCACTCTGCAGCCTAAGAGCTAATGTCATGCTTCATAGAAGTAGAGAAGAGCAGGTGCCAGAGCAACAACACTCAATTTGAAGGTTTTATGAAAAGTTGTTTTAAATCATAACGATAAGATTGTGTGCCGGGCAGGCATATGGCTATGTTCGAAATCGCCCATAGGAAAAACAAGTGGAAGACAGATTCAGAAAGAGAGAAGAGATGGCATTCTTTGCGTGCATTGTGTGGAAAAACAAATCCCCGGATGATCCTTGTTTCTGCCACTAAATATAGCTATGACATGAGATATACCATAAAGGAGGCAACAAAATTTGTTTGCTCGAATCACATCTGTCTTGCCATAATAATCTTAATATCTTGATGTCACATTATATATTATATATTTATCTTAATGAAAAAAAAAATGTGAGAATCAACCACAATGGGAACCAGAACATAAGGCAATAGCGATGACACTTGGAAAAGAATGTACATGTAAAGTTATGTATACATGGGTTATGCATACATCCCAGAGTAACTTGAGGGCAGGGTTGTAACTAGCAATACAGAGGGCTTAACTTTCAGAGAGCCACCAAACTAATGGGGCCTAAAACGGGATTAGAAGAAAATAAGAGAAAAGACAGACGTGAGGGTGAGGGCAGCGAAGCGATGGTTTTGCAGTGGACGGGTAGACGAGGTAGTTGGGTCTGCTGGAAAAGTGGAAAATGTGGAGCATTGAGTGCACTGTACTTGAGATTGCAGGTGCTAGCCTGAAAATTAAAGGCTTAAGTCTGGTATCAAATTCAGTTCCGTTAGAGCTGAAGAAACAATGGGATCTATTTAGTTTTCTGAAGTTTTTACTGCAGTTCACAAAAGGTTGCGGGAGCCTAACTGGTTAAAAGAATTGGATTATCACAGTCAATAATAGCAGAGTACAAATCTATCCTTAAGACAGACTGTGTAGGAATAATCATATAACATGAAACTACACCACAAAAGAGGTAAAAATTCAGTTCTGAATTTGTTAAAAAAAAAAAAATTGGAGGCAGAGTTACAGGCTTCAGCGGATTTCATTTATGCGGGCCTATGGTCTACAACAGAAGGTCAAATTTTCATCATCTAAATTAAAAGTGTGAAAATTTTAAATATAAGACCCTCATTGTAAACAGTATGTAATTTGAGCACAGTGATGGCATCAGACTTGCGGGCTACTATGTCCATCCCGAGATGTTCATGTGGTTCGAGAGAAATTTTCTTAAATAGCTCAAAGAGGCTTTTACAGTTTGGCTCTTGCAACCAAAATGCCGAATGACGCACAAAATTGACAGAGATAAGCTTTTTTTTGTTGCGGAGGCTGACTGAATATTTGTACGCAACACATATCCGGGACATAAATATGGTGTACCTTTGCTCTCATGCCCTCACATATAGTGGACTCACTGCAGAGTTCTTGATAATAACTATGGCTTGTTTCTTGCTGGTCCTTTTTAAAAGCACTGTCCTACTTCCGGAAATAAAATCAAAGCATTCCACAAAACTCCATATTATTATATGCTCTGTTCCTCTTTAATTGTCCCAGTTGTTATTTGGTTGTGGATCCCAGGGATGGGCGATTCCACAGATTTGGGAAATGATTCGATTCCGAGTACTTTGACCCTCGGAATCGGAAGGATCGAGTACGATTCCGAGTACCTCCCAGATATTGCGGGTTACATAATGAAGTTATGTCAGATTTAGCATGTCATTATCACCAATCTCATCATCCTCACTATTTACTTAAAATTAGAAGTAACGGAGCAATAAACAATAAATAACACACACCAACTACACAAAAGTATCGCCACCATGACCACCTTCACTTTGGACAATATCAACAGCAAAATATTGTCCAGTATATCCTGCAAAGAAACGAGAAAACCAGTTTATAGGTAAACAACATCAATTGTAATCAAAATAATTTTTGACAAGAGGACCTTCCTTGTTACAAAAGATACTGAACAACAAAATAATTATGAACTCAAGACATAGGTTCAAGCTTTACGACACTGAAGCTGACCTTTTAACAACTGCTTTACATCAGCAACATTGATCGTTTACTGTTGCACTTATTGCCAAGAGGAAAGAATGCTAATTTTAAGGTAAACAATGTCAACTACAATCATGATAATCTGTGAAAATATATTTTCTGTGACAACATAATAATGATCCTTCACCTTCCCAAATTCCCAGCCCCCTCGCACCCCCTTTCAACCCTATACACAGTGATATCTAGATCTAAGAGAAGTTTTGAATTTTGTGATGATGAGAATGATTGTTTACAAAATATTCAAAAGTGCTTTTTTTCATTTATCTTCTACACGAGTGACTTGTATGGAATCGTATCAAGTAAACTGTACTACTCAATATAATAAATTGAATCCCGTATTAGACGGCCCATCTGGAACACGCTTAAAATAACAATTAGTGTATGGTAATCCGACAGGCTCACATCAAATTGGAAACTAAAGCAAACAAATCAAAGAAATTATCTCAAATAATAAAAGCTGATTGAGACGTAATTAGATCTAGTTATTTTTGTAAAATTTTTCTCAAAAATACGAAATCACTCTATTAAAACTATAATTTTATTGTGAGAATGCTACATCGAAGTCAATATCCGACATATTACTAAGATTTATGAGTAATATTTGTTGGAACAGTGAATTGAGATCTATTTATAGAAGTACTCAGAATCGACTCGATTCCAGTGCTTGTAATCGAGTCCAATCGATTCCTATTGTGGAATCGAGAATCGAGTATTGGAATCGGAATAGGGCCCACCTCTTGCGGATCCTTCATGCGACTCTGACAAGGTTGCAACTTCTGTCTTCTTTATATCCACCCATTTCCAATATTCCGTTTCTTCATCATCCCTCGGCTTTCTTGTAAATTCGTTCAGCATATCTGGTTTGTCATATCTATTGTCCCAATCACCCATGCATTTTCGGCTACTATACAATGTTTTTCCCTTTAACACCGGCATGTTCTGAAGAGTGGATCGAGTGAAGTCACTGATCTGACTGCTGTGGGCCTTTCACTCGCTAACCATGCTGTCTCAGGCAGCATAAGTCTACAGTATACTTTGTGAGTCCGTTACAGTCACGACATGCGTAGTTTGTGCCCTGTTTTAATGCCCTTGTGACAGCCTCCACTTCCATCTTCATGCCGACTGGTGTTACACTGAAGTCTCCAGACAGTAGAGCGGAAAGTCAAGGATTCAAATTATTCTTTGTCTTCTCTCTGTACGAGCACTGATCTATTCTTTAGTCACCTTCGGTTAAAAAAAAAAGTAGTAGAAAAAAAACCCCACAGCTCTCACAAACTTGTAAGCCTGTTGGCTTCATGTTTTACTTGCGAATGGAAACTTTGGAGTCATAGCGCTTCTTGTCTGTATTTGCAAGAATCTCGATGCACGGAGCAAACATGTGTAATTTCTCGTACATAAGTGCACACTCTAATCCCCATCTTGTACGTATTTTGTTTTTCTTTGACCACCTTGCTTGACGTTTAGCCCACATCCACATGTCTACAGTAACGCAATGAGTTTTCATTATCGGGGTCAGCTCGTAGTGTAAACTTGGATGTCACCCATCACTTCATTCACGCAGTGAATTAAAATATTAGTCTATTATAATTTCTCGCTGACACCTGGGCACGACGTTTCACAACGTTTGATTCTCACTTGTGTTTTTGGTAGATTTCAGTCCTCAGAAGCGCACATTTCATCCGTCTGCAGAAATCTGTGTTATCTTTCACTCCTAGTCTTGTCAGTGTCTAGACTAGATCTTTGCATAGTATAAAATATGTTGAGCTAGACATCGAAAGAAAATTAATAGTTGTTAAAATCATCTGAATGACACTTTAGACCTGGGTAATTATATCTTAAATCATTGACTGTGTGTATGTCTCTTTAGGTTTGAGAATGTGTATTTTGTGTAAGTGGAAATAATCCTTCACAATTGTTACGAAATATACAGAAACCTCCGCCTTTCATATCTAATCCCACAAAAATTGATGATTGAAATAGATTGACCTATGCGGCACAAAGTATCCACAATATGCATCAAAACATTTTAATCGCTGATAACTGATAAAAATGTTGAAAAGTAATGATTATTCATACAAATTCTGAGTATGGGCTAAATCATTATTTCAGGTAGCTTGCAAGATCAGTATTTTAATAATTTCTACGAGATGTAGACACGTATGACATGTAAATTGGAATAATCTTGATTTCATGAACTGGATGCATGCAGGTAATTATACTTAATAATACCATGTCTAGGTGTTAGATAGCAAATACTGGGTTTGCATGAAAATGCCGTGCTTACATAACTGTGTGATTTACATTGACAATACAAAGAAAGCCATGGAGAAATTACTAATCAAGCAACAGTATATAAAGACTTGAGTAGAAAGTATAAATTCAATAACTGTATCAAAGGCACTTTTAAGTCTTAGTGCCACCGTTTTAGTAGCTTAAACTAAAAATATACCAGGGTTGCAATACAAGGATTCATTCGTTTTTTGTTAATAATTAATATAACTCTTTATCTTAACACGATTATATTTTCATTATAAAGCATGAGTAACGTCATTTTAACAGAAACATTACGATCTTTTGAAGAATAAATGGAAAAAAAGGCAGTACTTGACTAGACGATTCAGTAGGAGAGGTTTAAAGGACGGCATGTAAGCATAATACAAGACTATTCTCACTGAAATCTAAAGTTAGAAAAAGCCTTTTTCAAACAATTTCCTTCTTTTCAAAACCACTCAAATAATTTGGATAAGAAACATGTCAAACGGGGCAGTTACAACTTTTATCAGTTCTCTTAACACAACTGAGACAAGATCGGTGGATTCACGTGTCTTGATTAGTGATGAGACGGCGGGCATTTTGATGTGGACAATCTACCTTATGTGTGAAGGAATGGCCCTATTTGGCACCGGTGCCAACATCGTCAACATCATCTGCTTTTATAAACAGGGTCTTAAGGATTCGGTCAACGTCAGTTTTTTAGGTATCGTTACCAGTAACTCTTCTGTTTTTGTTCTCCTATGGTTACACAAACACAAATGTCTAGACTACACGGTATAACAAACCTCCTACTGCTGTCAGCTCAGTCCTAATATTCGTTGACCATCTCCACTGACCAGTAATTTCGATGAGCATCTATATTTGAACGGAACAAAACAACTACACGAAAAAGGTCTACACGATGCCTATCGTTTGAACCCCCCCCCTCCCTTTCCACCCCTAGAAAACCCAGTTGGGACCTCATGCTATTTCGACAGAGCAAATTTAAGCTCATTTGCACTCCCCGTCTCTTGAACCCTTGACCCCAATTAATGCAGCATTAAGCTGTACTGATCAGAGAACCAACAATTAATGCATTAGAACAGGCGATAGCTCTCTCGACGTTTATCTATTTACCAGGGAGTTGCAAAATTGTGGTGAGCGATAGACTTCCAATCCGGTTATTTCTAGAATATGTACGTTGATTTGCGGATGTGTAACCTAAAAAAATATTTACGGAACATGCATGTGGAAAAAATGAAAATCACATAATTTTTGTTTATATTGTTACTGTATTTACTCCTTGGTTTATTTCTCTCCTGAGGATACTGGTGCACCATATTCTCAGACGCATATTTCCCATATCAGGGTTTATGAGGAATTTAATCGTTGATTGTATTCTTCGTACTTTTTAATAAACCAATCATGTTGCTAAGAAAATTGTTTAGCAGCAGTCCCTTAACTAGGACATTTTATTGAATAATTTCTGCGCTACATCGCAAAGCTCTCTGCACCGAGACAAGGCAGGGAGGTCCTGGAGACTTTCCTTATTCTGCTCAATCCATCAACCTTTAGCCAGGATGGTATTTCCTAAAAACTCCATGTCGATCTAGATGTCCGCATGCTTTCTGTCTGTTAGAATATTATCTAAGCACTTGTGTAATAAGAGTTGATTTATTTTGATGAATTTATACCCTAGGATGCATTGATTCTGCATTCAACTAAAGAGACTGTAGGAAATATATCCCAAAATTAGATGGAGTTATCCCAGCATAAATCATTCAGAATTTGAAAGAAAAGAGTACCTAAACTGAGAAATATGTTGCTATGTGTGTCTTTAAAAAAATTGTGAAATTTAAGACATTTGTCGTTGACGTAAACGAGGCAACCAAAGCAATTTTAATACAATCTTTGGCGCCTTCAGAACAGAACAAGACGTCGTAAGCAGACTGATTATTTTGTTTGCCCATTTTCAATCATAGAGCCGCCGATTTTTTTTTCTCTACAGATGACCGTCAAGTGTGACATTATACTGTATACCTACACAGACAGGGATTTCCGCCACCGTAGTTTCAGCAGAGGGAAGATCTAACACTTGCCAATCCTCACTGTCGATGTTCATTTGTCTGTTTATGCGTTTCCTCCACAAGGGATGAAATAACGTGTCTTAATAATGACTTTAAAGATGTTGTGGGCTTGTAACCAGTGAGAAGCAGGCTTTATTGAACGATTCTCAGTATATATTCCACCATTTATATTATTCCTTGCTAGCTACAGCTCTCCGAAACTCTAAAATCGGTCGGTGGCCTGTTTTTGTGCGGTGCGAATGATGGTGCTGTCGCCTAAGGTGACAAAGATTTCAGTGCTTTTCAAAGTAATTTCAAGGAATTCATTGCATTTACAAAATGATTGTTTAGTTCTTGCTCCTCCCCTTCCTGACTCCTTTACTGCACTACCCCGTCCTTCCATCTTCAGGCCTGGCTGTCTCTGATTTGGGCAGTGTGGCATTCCTGCTCTTTTCAAGCATCTGCTTCCTACCCGGCTTTCGAGAGGCTGACATTCCCTTTGAGCCAGTGGAGTTCCAGTTCATGACAACGGGATGGGGACACGTGACTTGCACCTGAGTCACCAGCTGGACTACGGCCCTCATCACGCTGGAGAGATGTTTGTGTATCACTATGCCACTCAAGGTTTGATGTTCTTTGTTGAAAGTTTACTCGTGTACGGAAACAATACCACTGCTCTCTGGACTGTTCAGCATTATGTGTCCCGTTCCCTGAGTCAATACCCAGAGAAGAGTCTCTTTGCTGATCATCCTCCTTGTTGTCTGATTCGCTGTGTGTCAATCAGTCGCTGACAGCTACTGCAGAGGTAGAGTTATAGAGGTGGCAGTTCTCGATTTAGTTTCGTATATTTCAGGATCTGTTTGTTGTATGTATTTTCTCCTTTAAGATAATAGGCTACATTTTGTCATAGGTTCGATCTCAACCTTCTCACAACTTCATGAACAGAAGTTTATTTCCTTACCAGATACTCGTACGAATCATACAGCGGTGTTAATGTTTAAATTTGCGCCTCGATGTAGTCTAGTCTAGTCTATATAATTTTCTCCTTCTGTAAAATTGGTTCGGAGATTATGTTTATAATGTACGATTCATCTTCACTCTGTATCACGTTGTTTTTCCACTGACTCTTACTCAGCATTCTCGACGTAACTCGGACGCCTAAGCAGAAACGGGGCTTGCTCATTTATTATTGTCCAGATACCTTTGGCTACTCTTTTCTAAAACACGATTGGCCTACGAGAAATGGCGAACCGAAGCATCAGAGTGAAAGATTACGAAGTCTTTTGGATATCCAAAAGAGAACTTCCTCTTGAAATTATCAGACCTGATTGGCACAGCCCAGCAAATGATCTAGAACCAGTTTCAGTTAACTCCCGGCAGTGCTAACGTCCGGAGACATATGGGAAGGATCTATGATCCTAATCAATATTGCTCATAAAGCAAAGTGGTACAAATAGAAATAACTGTGATAGGAAACAGAACACTTTCTCTTAACAGACAACTGTGAGCTATGACAACAGAAAAATACTGAACTTTATGAGAAAAAAAATAGAACTGTTGTCCGAGAGTGTCAACTGTCGGATGGTGCCGAAATGGGTGTACAATATATATTTATATAGTTATATGATATGAGATCGCTCAGTGCAATAATCCTGTACCTGTATATTATTTTAAAAACATCAATTTTTTTAGAATATGATTTCACGTAAATCTAAGGTTTAGGGATTATGTTAAAACTTTAAGGCTATACGCCGAATCTTTTTGTGGTTGCATAAAATCTGAGTTTGGTACATGTGTGATAAAGTACTGGCAAAAGAAACACTTTAATATGTATTTGAAAAATGTCCGTTAAAGTCCTTTGAGCTGTTATTGCACAAAGGAAATTAATGATTTAATACTATGCTTTTGGGTGATATATAGAAGTTTCCTTAAATAGTCATTAACCTGAGTTGAAAATTAGATGAAAGTTTTTTTTTTGTGCTTTCCGGTTTGGGGAAGGAGGGAATATATTTAAAAGTCCCATGAATACGACGCCAATGTTTACCCATTCAGTTTGTTTGAAAATTTGTGTATTTAGGTCTAAATACGATTAAATTAAAATGATAAGAGATACATTCTATTCATGCTGGTAGTTGCCTTGTGCATACAGAGCCTGTCTTCAGAACTGGCCAGCTTATCGTTTTGTTTCTGCCTTATTACAGGTGAAGAACATCATCACCCCAAAACGAGTGATCATAATCATCGCTGGCATCTTCCTCTTCACCATTTGTGGTATCGCACCCATGTACTACAGCAGTAGATTCGCCTGGGTCTTTTCTCCACACAGAAACAGAACAATATTATCTGTCGTCTACACCAGCGATCGGGCCATTGTTGAACAAATTTCTTTGTCCATCACCAACGTGGCCAGTCCTTTTACCTCATTCTTAATCGTCGTTATTCTCACTATCGTCCTTGTCGTTCAGCTGAGAAGAAAAGCCAACTGGCGACGTAAATGTACAGATTCAATCAAAGCCGACACTATGTCTGTACGTGACCAAAAAGTGGCGAAGATGGTGGTGATGCTGTCTGGACTTTTCATCGCCTGTTACATTCCTCTGTGCCTTGTCTTCATTGCCATGATGCTGGAACCAAAGATATCTCTGGATGGCGAATACAAGAACACTCTTTACCTTATTGCAAGCGTGAGTGCACTTTTGGCAGCCTGTAACTCAGCCACCAATATAGTCATTTATTATCACATGAGCAGCAAGTATAGGTCCGTGTATCGGCTGCTCTTTGGATGCAAGAAATGAAAATAATAATGAGTATTATTGAAGAAATCTCTACTTTACCACTGGCTATATCCGATTAGACCTTAATTATTATGCAAATGTATCATTTCTGACCTCTATGCCCATGCAACAATGTGTATACTATGATGCACTTACATTATGAATGGAGGTAATAAGAAACCTAGATGAAGTTTTACGTGAATTTTTGTACTCTTGACGGGGGCAAGAAAGATATTGATATGCTCAGCTGAGGGAATTTGGAGAAGGGGGAGGGGGGCACGAGAGTAAGGCTTAAAGCGTGCAGACAGAGTATAACCCCAGATTGCTCGTCGAAATATTGATTTGTGTACTCTCACTCTTTCTCTCTCTATCGCTTTTTCTCTGTCTGTCTGTCTGTCTGTCTGTCTGTCTGTCTGTCTGTCTGTCTGTCTGTCTGTCTGTCTGTCTGTCTGTCTGTCGCCCCATCAAAAATGCCTTCTAGAGAACAGAAACATAGTAATACGGACTTTATTGTAATTAGAAGGGAAAACAGCAGTCTACTCTATGTTTGGCGGGAAATTGACACTTTCAGTTGCCGGGCTCGGTTGACATATCGGTTGGTTGGTTGGTTGGTTGGTTGGTTGGTTGGTTGGTTGGTTGGTTGATTGGTTAGCCGGCTGGTTGGTTAGCCGGCTGGTTGGTTAGTTGGTTAATTGGCTGGTTGGTTGGTTGGTTGGTTGGTTGGTTGGTTGGTTGGTTGGTTAGTTGGTTGGTTGGTTGGGTGGTTGGTTGGCTGGGGAGCCAGTAATTGTCCAAAAGTTTGCAATTTGAACGCTCAGTTTATACATTAAGGTGCAAATTCAGCCATACAACCCTAATGATTTGCAATACTCTCTACAGATTTACTCAGAGTACTGCCGAAAGGTGGATCTAACAATTAACATCGATAAAACTAAAATATACATCGACGGGAGAGATCGTAGAAAGACTGAGTTTACCATAAACACGCGAACTCGAAACTGATAAACAATTTAAATACCTGTTCGTGTCATTTAGTAACAACGGTGGCCTTCTGTAACGCACAAAGACACAATTATACTCAAGGCAGGAGGGCATTATTTACAATACTGCAAAAAGCAAAAGAATTAAATCTGTCAATCAGTTGTCAGATTCATCTCTTTAATTCGCTTGTAAAGCCCATTCTCACCCATGGATCCCACCTATGGGCATATGAAAGTTATACCTTAATTGAAAAAATACGAACTCAGTTCTTGAAATGTATTTTGGGATTAAAATCTTCAACTCCTACCCCCATGGTCTTGAGGTTACACACAAGTGCCTTTCCTTTTGGTACCGATTGATTTCAGATAAACACACTAAATACAGTAAGATATTATATGACTTGCTTGTTCCCTTACACAAAAATGGTGTATATGAGTCCAAGTGGCTAACGTTCATTGCTGATAATTTGAACAAGCTAGGTTTTAGTGAACACTGGACTGAATGCAGTTCTCAACTATCCGTTACCTGCTTTTCCAAGAGAGTAAAGCGCAGATTAAAAGATCAATATATTCAAACATGGCACGACACCATTTCATCCTCAAATAAGTATGCATTCTATAAAATAATAAAAAGCAGATACATATTTGAGAACTACCTGGATATTTTGCCATATAAATTCAGAACTGCTGTTAGCCGCATGTGCACATGTAATCATCGTTTACCTGTTGAAACTGACAGATGGCATAACTTAATGTTGAAGATCGCATATGTCAACACTCTAACTCTGGCCTAGGAGATGCGTTTTACGCTTTGTTCGAATGTCAAAAATTTTCAATTGACTGGCGCAAATTAATTAAGACTAAATATCATAGACATCCAAATACTTTGAAAGTCCATGAACTCTTTGCCAGTCAGAATAAAAGTATTCTTCAAAAACTTACCTCATGTTAATACATTGTGTGTGTGTGTGTGTGTGTGTGTGTGTGTGTGGGCGTGTGTGCGTGTGGGGTGTGGATGTGTGTGTGTGTGTGCGTGTGTGCGTATGTGTGTGTGTGTGTGAGTATATGTGTGTGTGGGGGGGGAGGGGTATTTCACTTGATTGAATCGTTTATGATGTTACTATTATGCTTAAATTGGTCACTTTACTGCTTAATTTAGACTATGTGATGGCTGCTTAGTTGCTCACAGGTATCCCTTTACCCATATTATGTTGTATGCTGCACCCTGGGTTCAGAATGAAATAAATGAAATTAAATAAAATGAAATGAAACAAACATTCCAATACCATGTTATGTATATGTGAAAAGAGATGAAAAAGAAAAGGCAGGTGGCCTAACTCACCAAAGTCCCTTTGAAAAAAAACGCAGTGAGCTACGTCAAAGTTTTGTTGACCACCATAACATCACAATAAAACTTGATGGTTCTATGGTCTCTATAAATCTTTATTTTTCAGACAATAAAACAATGCGCTACTACTAGTTTGGTGCATGGTCTGAGAATTTCTTACTTCTCCACTGGTACACACAAAGAAAACACGACAGTAAACCTGAATAAGACAATCTGAATGTGATAACATTTAATCAAGATCCATGATGGCACTATGTTGGTATATGCTGCAAAATATTAGATTAGTAACTAAATGCACGGTCACATAATGTGGTTGAAAAACTTAAATTTCATTTGACCATTAAGCTGTCGATCTTGGTATACGTTACGACGGAAACCAACTCATCGGTTATCCTAAACTAGCTTGTAGCAGTTTGGGCATTCTTAACGACCTAGCTATCTTTTTGTGAACATATTTGTGCCTGTGTACGTTAGATTTACTTTTCCAGTGACTACTTTGATCATGAGAACAAATTCCATCCGCGTTAGAAATATTGCCGTGTAACAACAAAGCATTGCATAATCATATAATAAAATTACGATTATACGGGGCTTTGTCATTGCAAGGCAGTATAATAATGCAGGAGAACCTCAAGAGCGTTGACCTCCTGTCCTTGGAAAACCCGCAGGTACTTGGCTTTAATGTTCTTGTCTCAGCTTCCGATAGAATTTTACACAAAAATCTACAGAAACACTAATAACTATTTCCGGGATATCCAGAAACGCCATCATCGGCAGGAACCTTATACTTTCAAAACGCAGCGCGAAGCACCCAGCATCACACAGTTGACAAACACGGCTGTCACAAACACGCTGGACAAAAAACAATGTAGTTCACAAGGAGACCAAGGGGATCTCTGTCACTTAGGGACGTCATTTATGACATTACTTTCTCTGTTGACTTTTCCTTCTCTTCGGCTTCCCTGCATATTTTGAACGAATTGCACATCAGCTACTGCAGTAGTTTGTCCAAAGTTTTCAACACCAGAGAACAGATGTGGCACACGCATTGCTATTTACATAACACAACTGAAACTACGCTCACAATATTATTGCAATGGTGATTTCTGGGTAATGGCAGCATGGTAGCAAAATACTTAATTTAGGCTATGTGTACTTGCATAACTTTAAACACTTATCAGTGTTGACATGTTGCACAGAACGCAATTAACCCTTTAGAGGGCCATATACGTCTAAACAACTGATCGTTCTATTTGCGCACAACGCACTATCCCTTTCGCCAATCAGAGAGCGTAAATTCAAAGGTGTGTCAACTTCTTGACTTTCTTTACAAATTTGCCTTACCTCTGCGTTCGAGCCCTGCCCCAGTGTGGTTTTGTTAAGAAAAAAAAAACCTAGGCTGTACTAAACTTAAATACGGTTTAAATAAAATACCATAGGTGTATTCTTATCTTCGTTTGAGCAGTGCGCCATTTGGAATGCTTAAACAAATCTTCATCAAATGCTGAAGTGGTATAGTCCATTAACTTTGCTTTGCGCAGGATATGCGGCGAATTACTCAAAAACCTATGGAAATTCTGAAAATTTGTCTTAGTTTACACTTCATTATTGACATTACAGATATAATTTTCTTTCAATCAGAACTTCGCGGGTATTTCAAATCTCTTCTTTAATCTACATAAACAGAACTGTTTTGGGTTCTGTTTGTTAATAAGGAGGCTTACGATGTAACAACTGTTTGATCTCAGAGGGTAAAAAAATATCAAAGGTGTATCCTTGAACTACTTAAAATGGAGAAATGAACATTATCAAACATAATGTAAAAACAAAAGACAAACAAACGCACAAACAATAAACGTTCATTGGCCTACATGAACTTATTTTCAGTGCTATGGTGATTACTGGGGTCTTGTTACTGTAATTTATTTCTTCCTTCGTACTTTTATTTCCACTGAATTTACCCAAAGACGAAAACTCTCTAGAAATGCCAAGCGCGTGCCATACTGGCAATGTTGGGCTCGAAATCCTTAATATACATGACCGCACCTGGCCCCTTCACAAAAATATGCATACGCAGTACGACCCGTTGCAATATGAAGAATTTTTTTTCCAGACATATTCATTAATCAACATACAGGGCTGCATTTTTGTTTGGTCTTCTTTGATCCTGCTTTGAGTATGAAAGCGGCCGTCCCTCGGACAGCGGAAGTTGTTATCGATAGGCAAGCCAATATGGCCGCGACTACTACAGAAGCGACAGAAGACAATGCACTGACTTGCGAGTGGTCTTTGCTTTACTTGCCTCATTCATCAGCATTCAGATCACCGTTGATTCTTGCCACTTTCTCCTCCTACACATGAAGAGTTCCTCGAGGGACAATTGGTTAGAATAAACTTTCTTGTTTCCTGTTTCCTACATGTAATATTTGTAATTTGTGCCAAATGCAAATATTTGGTTTATATGCCCAGACCATGACATGGTGAACATATAAATCTAAAAATAAACACAATTTACTCCATTTTTATTTGAACACGAAAGTTATTTATTTTATTAACATAAGTTATGATCTTTTGAAACGCACGATATTTTGCTTATCAAGTTACTAATAACTCATTCAGAAATGTCTATAATGAATTAATGCTTATCGTTGAAATATTTTTGTTCATAACGTCTAAACCCCCATAGAGACCGATGCAAACGGTTGGAGAAATCTAAACTTATGTTTTTGAGTATCTGATTCGATAACAGGCTGGTGCAAAGCAAGGTTTACGGACTGTACCTATAACGCGGTTGGCTAAGTAGATGAAGCAAATTTCTGAGCAGCTCTTTTTACAACATTCTACGCGTACTTCAGTTATATTTCAAGAATGAATTGACCCATGTGAAAAATAACCAAAACTAATCGCTGCAGGGACAGTTTTTTTTCTTATCAGATATTAGCGTGACTGACGCAGCATCACCCTAGAGTTGCCTATCTTCAGGGCACACGATTCTACTCGAATGCATTTCGATAGCACTCTTGAATGTATTGCATTGAGATCTACACGGATACCTGAGAGTTCCACAATTCTTGGAGTGTCTCATCATATGTGTTACACTCAATGTGTTAAACTACAAATATTGCAACAACTTGCATTGCAGAGGGCAAGTTATAGTCAAAAATATTGAAAAACTGCGCAAGAACAAAGACATACTATTAACAGGTAAATTGTTAGGTATGCCTATTGCTTAGACAAATGGTTATTACATTGTTAGAATTAATTATCACTGACAGCAATAGGAGGATCTTCAGGCCTTCAATAACTTTTTGTGACAAAGGCTGACCTCGAAGCCCATAATGAAAACAAAAAAGACAACAATTTGTCGCGTCATGTGTAAGTACTTTTATTGGTCGAAAGTAATGACATCGTGTCTACGTGCGTATGACAATAGAGTAATATCAGAGTAATTACTCAAGTACTAGATTATGATTCACATCTGAACAAAAATCTTCATATGCCATCTCTGACACACATATAGGCTTGACACTGTTGGAAACTAGATCCGCACAAACAATAATATTTTTTTCTCACATATCGCCTAAGATTTCATCTTCTCGGCATTGCTCTTTGGTAATATCCGTGTATATAAGTCTGCCCAAAATACAAACGTTTTTATTAATTCCGTTTGTATAATAACTAGATAAAACCAGCTGACAAAGTTGTTAAAACTGTAACAAGTTATTTCCCAGACTATTTCGGCTGTGGGAACCATACTTCAGATGGGATGACAGGACTCATTTTTAGTTTAACAACGACAGAATGATCACGTCAAAACATTGCTTATTCTGAACTGGGGAATAGCATTGAATTAAATCAAATTGTAGACAAAACAAGTCCTTTATACAGCACAGGAGACTTTAGTTTTTATTTATTTCATTTTGTGTAATGAAATATATTCGTATATCACACAGGAAACACTGAACAACCTCTCTGGGTTTTCTTAAGAAAAGAGAAATTTCTAATCTTTCTTCAGGAGTTTCCCTCATAAAATGAATCAAAAGAGGTCAGTGTTGATCTTAACAGAGACATCAACGACATTGAACGATCTTGTACTCACGACAACAGTTGCCTCGGCTGGGTCTGACCGCCTGGTCAGTGATGCTGTGACCGCTGTGGTCAGCTGGATCGTGTTTCTTCTGTGTGAGCTCCTAGCCATATTTGGTACAGTGGCAAACATCATTAACATCATCTGCTTTGTCAAGCAAGGACTCAAGGACCCGATTAACGTCAGTTTTTTAGGTAATTTTGGTCAGAGCTGAAATTCACTCCTTTTGATCTTCGGGTCAGGAAAAAATTCAACCTGAAAAAGTCAATTGCCTGTTTTTTTTTCCTTAGCAAAGAAGGCAACCGGAATAAAGTAAGCTCTATAGCTTTAGAGAGATAACTTTATTGAGTATCAACTTATGTACAACCCACCGTTTTGTAGACTTTGCTTGAATTTAGTTTGATTCAGATTTGAGATCTAAAGAAGTATACAAAGGACTACGGATGGAACAGCCTACCTGTAATTACAGAGTTTTAATCAAGTTTCATGATGTAATAACCAGATCTTCGCACGTCACAAATGAGCCTTATGGAGAGTTCTGGGGCATCGGAGGCACTGCTTACGCCTGTTCTTCCTTTCAGCAATTCATTCTTGATAATCTCAAGGATAATCTTTGGTTGGCCAGCGTTGACTTTTCTCCCGCTGACTTTTGTCCCTTCTTGAAAAAGGCAATTGACCTTCTTTTCATTTTTTTGGTTAACTCCTATTCTGAGCACCATATAGTCTAGTGCATCTGTGGTTTAGAAATAACCTTAAAAAGATTACTATATACAGAAGTGGGCCGCTTTTTGGAAAGGTTTGTGGAACCCCTGATTTTAGTGAGCCATCACATCAGAGAGGACAGACATCATCATGTCACATGAATACTCGGTGGGCATTAAAGAGAGTGGGGTAAATATTAGCTTCATAGCCTAAATCTACACTTTACACAATTTTGCTGTAAAAAATAAAGATAAAAAACTTTAAACCGCGTACATTCCTGAAAAAAAAAATCACTGCTGATAGGTAGGTATTTTCGCCTGGCGGACGCCGCCATTATCCGTGCTGCGTGGCGTTTTAAAAGGGAAAATGCTAACATGCACAAACCATTGGACCAAATCATCTGCTAGCTCTCTCACTTTTTGACAAAACGAACACGGATAATGGCGGCGACAATCACGATATTCTAGCGGTATTTTCTCAGAAACTGTAAGACAAAATGAAAAATATACGCAATGTTATTGTGTGCAAAAATAAAATAATGTGGACACACCAGGCTGCAGAGAAAATAACTGCTTCTGTCCGTGTAGACTCGCTCCATCAAACTGTCCTTTGCAGCAAGCTTCATATGTGTCGCTCTACAATGCGTCATAGATGATTTTGAAGTCTTTCCAATTTCAGCTTCTAATTATTTATTTTGAACCCAGGTTAAATGTTACCCAAATAGTAGCGCATGGGCAATCAAACTATTTTGAAATGAAGTTTATTTTCTTATTTGCTACTTTCGGGAATCATAACACTTCAGTTTTGGTAGTAAACACTGATAAACTCGATGAGTTTGGGAACGACTGGTAAAGAGAATGTTCCGAGGAGTTCTATGTCACAATTCGAAAACATGTTAAAGGCCCGTCATGGTTTCTTGTGGAGGAGAGACATGATGGGATTCTTGCCTTGTTTGAATTCAGTAACACGGTTCACATCGGAGAGCTGTTTTGTTTTTGGTACTAATTTCATAAGAAAAAAAACCCTTCATACTGAATAAAAACTTTCCAGAACGCTAGTTTATGTTCTCCCCAACCGCTGTGGTAAAGAAAAGTGACATTACAATAAAATTTAGTACTTTTATAAGTAGATTACGTCTGTAAACATCGAAGGTTCTATCATAGTAAAGGCTGACGATGATGCGCAGGTTGCATCGAAAGGTCTTCACAGAAACGTAAGTGATTGTTCTTTGGATTACTACGATAGAATCTTCGATGTGTACAGACGTAATCTACTTATAAAACTACCATGAGCATTAGCAACGTCTGTATGACTATCATCTACAGTATTTCAAAATAAAATTTAGCATTTGAATCAGGAAAGCAAATCCATCTGAGTCGAAGCAGCGCCCAAGACCAGTTTTAGGCAGGGCTTTGCTTTCCAATGGTAGCTTTAAGATCAAATTNAGGTCTTAACAGAAACGTAAGTAATTGTTCATTGGATTACTACGATAGAATCTTCCATGTGTACAGACGTAATCTACTTATAAAACTACCATGAGCATTAGTAACGTCTGTATGACTATCATCTACAGTAATTCAAAATAAAATTTAGCATTTGAATCAGGAAAGCAAATCCATCTGAGTCGAAGCAGCGCCCAAGACCAGTTTTAGGCAGGGCTTTGCTTCCAATGGTAGCTTTAAGATCAAATCCTGTATGTAACTGATGACATCATCTAGATAATGCTGCTACCGTGAATTCTGAGAGTAGAGATGTTTGGCAATACCGAATTTTAATGACATAAAAGAACAGTTGTATAGACTATCCTCTCATTCACTGGCATCTGGCTGCCGTTGAGACACTTCTGTATATTGTCTCGGAAGATCCCAGTGTTCCTTTTCAACTTTCCTAAGTTCTATCAATGACATGTCGCCGTCCAGTCTTGATAGCACAAAAGCAATGAAATTACCAATTTAGTCTGTATGTGGAGCCTATTTGCAGGCAATTGTAAAAGAAATCTTTGTAACTGCATAAAAGATGCTGACGAAGACGGTCATCATCATTATCATTATTTGTTTAACACAAAATAAAATAGTCTCGTATACAGACTAATGCCTGCTTATGTGACGTTACTTTACTACACCATGAAAAAGGATCACATAGTGTAAAACCATATCACTAATGACTTTGCATTCTTCCTTTACCTTTTCTCTCATCCTCTGTCTTTCCATCTTTTGTTCTTAGGTTTGAGTCTCTCTGACCTGGGCAGTGTGGCATTTCTACTATGGTCATGTATCTGTTTCATCCCCGCCTTCCAAGAATCGGATGTGCCTTTTGACCCCATTGAGATGCAATACATGACCACGGCATGGCCTCACATGGTCTGTACTCGGGTCACCAGTTGGATCACCGCCCTCATCACACTAGAAAGATGTCTGTGCATCAAGATGCCACTAAAGGTATTGGGTGTTGTCCGTCATTAGTGAAGACAACAATATTTTGTCTCGCAGTCAGTCTAAAAAAAGGTTTATGTCACTAGGTTCTAATAACTGCGATATGCATTAAATCAACAATGTAATGTATAAAATACAGTTTCAGAAAGTTTAAAATAGAGTGTTTTTAATGAAATTTAGTGAAATATGGCATTTAATTTAGTGAGATGGCAAAAATCAAACTTGGCTTGTTTTGCCCTTTTTTTTGTTAGTCACCCCTCATTTTGCAGTTATACTATCCAAGTGACTTGAAGGCCAATGTTTAAAAACTAGGAAGTGTACCTGGAGGCGCAATATAATTCAGCTGACGTGACGTCAAACCCTCACTCAGAAAAAAATATAAACCTTTTTTTTTTTTTTTTTTGATAACGTAATATATCTAATAAATGAAAATGAAAATCTGTCAGGGAAAGACCGACTACGTTTATTTCTTTGTCCTTTTTAGAAACCCACATCTTCAAACGTAAGTTTTCAAATTTTGAACTTAAAATCGGCCATGACGGACAAGTGTGGTCGGCCCCAAGTGAATCCTTGAACCCACAAGGAATTTTGCGAGATCCCTTTTATGATCCAGTAGAGATCAAGAACAAGAACTTTATTAAGCTCATATTTCACAAACACACACACATGAGCAGTAAATGAGCAATTAGCATTGTAATAAGACTGGACAGGCGTGTGGAAGTTGCTTTTAGACCTATATACTGTTGACAAGTGATCGAAGGGGGCATGGGTTTTAACCAGAATAAAACAGAACAGAACAGAAGCCCATTTCCAGACTGTATGGGAATACAGCAGTTTAAGTTCAAACAGCCACAACATTATGAGCTATGGAATAGGGCGGAATTGGTTAATTCAGACTACAAGAATAAACTCTAAAATAGGTTAAGAATGATCTTGACAAACTATGCTTGCTTTGCCACTGTGTGGGGCAGGGGACTAGCGTTGTGTTCAGCTAGTGTAGTTTTATGTCTTGGCGTGGATTGGAATCCCGTGGAATTCTTTTTTCGATCTGCATTATCGTACAACATTTAAAATTTATCTGTCCTTATTTCTGTTTAAAATTTCAGGTAAAGACCCTCATCACTTCAAGACGTGTTACAATTACTATCGTGTGTGTCTTCATACTCAACGTCAGCAGTGTCATTCCTATTTACTGTGTCACCAGTCTGGCCTGGGGATTTGCTCCAGATAGAAACAAGACAATGCTAAGAGTTGTTTTCACCAAAGACAAGGCCCTTGTGGAATCAATCTCATACTCCATCATCAACGTTTTCAGTCCGTTTGCCTCCTTTGGAATCGTCATAGTCGCCACGATAGCACTGGTCCTTCAACTCCGAAGCAAAGCCAAATGGCGTCTGAAATGCACGGCGCCACAGAAAGCTGACGCCATGCTCGAACGCGACCAGAAAGTGGCCAAAATGGTGGTGATGATTTCTGCCGTCTTTATTGCATGTTACATTCCTTTGTGCTGTATGTTTATTGCTATGATTGTGGAGCCAAAGATTGGTATGGGCGGCGAGGACTCTAACGTTGGGGTCATCTTAGGAGGTTTGAGTGTTCTCTGCGAAGATGCCAATTCGGCTATGAATATTTTCATCTACTATCACATGAGCAGTAAGTACAAGCATGTATTTCGAAAGCTTTTTAGACTTAAAGGATAACAATGATCGTATGCGACTTTTCAGTAAGTAATAATAAGTAAGTACACTCAGTAAGTAATAATAAGTGCTGCGTCCCGTGGCATTCAATAAATAAGCATTAGTCCCAATAGCCAGATCTCTATCTTAAGATAGGCCTGGTGGGTAAAATGTAAATAAAACTGAAATGCTAGAAATGTGGGTTGTATTTTGTCGGAAGGAAGGCTGCACAGATCAAAATAAGCCAATTATAATTTCGTGTGTGAAGTCTAGGAGTTCAGTTCTCGAGTCTGACATTGTCTTCTATTGTCCTCGAAAGATATTCTTTGCCTTCAGTTCCCGCCTACCTCGTACTCTTAGTTATTTCTGGTATGAATAAGTGCCAGGCTCTATTTCCTTGGTGATTACGTAATACTTTGTAATGGCTTATATTTATTGCCCATTTCATTAGTACTTTTTTTTGCTGTGGCTTAGGCACTGAGGTATAGCTGGTTTACGTTCAACGAAATCTTATTTTTGGATTATAATGGGCCAGCATTAAAGAGAAAGAAAAAGAGAGAGAGGAAGAGAGCGAGAGAGAGAGAGAGAGAGAGAGAGAGAGAGAGAGAGAGAGAGAGAGAGATAGAGAGATAGAGAGAGAGAGAAAGAAAGAAGGAGAGAGAGACAGACAGACAGAGAAAGAGACAGACAGACAGACAGACAGACAGACAGACAGACAGACAGACAGACAGACAGACACACACACACACACACACACACACACACACACACACACACACATACAAAAACACAGAGAAAGAGAGAGAGAGAGAGAGAGAGAGAGAGAGAGAGAGAGATTTACATCAATACATTAATAACGACATCGCTGTTTGGTTGGATTCAGAGTCTAAGCAGGCAGAATGCAAGAAAATAGTCCAGATGAATGCCACGTTAGTTAAGCTAATTTCTGTTAAGCTTTGACTTTACAGCGACCAGCGTCTATTTACATCTGAAGAATAGAATAACTCCTTTCAATCCTAATTGCTGAAATGTCAGTGTGTTATTCAAAATATGCGTAACTGACGGGATATTCTGCTGGAGTTGCTCAAAAATAAAAATGTAGGCCTAAAAGGTCGTAGATCACAGATATGTAACCTGCCCTATTCGCGAAGTACCCATTCTGCGAATAAAGGATTCCATTAAGAAAAAGACAGCACTTCTCGATTGTAGAAACGTAGTCTCCTGCAACAATGTACAACTCTCAAATTTGCACTAAAGTATGCGTAACAAAATGCCCTGTCTGGAAAGACAAACATATGCGTGTTATTACGATTAAAACATTGTTTAGTCAAATTCATAAACAAGCAGACTGTACTTCGTGAATCTGTGCTCCACCTAAATCCAGGTCACACTGGGACATAACTGTGAGAGGTTGTGCTCCAACCGTCTCCTCCTCCATCCTCCCCATGCATATGTGGAAGTGACGCTTGATACAGAAAATTGCATTTGCCGAAGGCAAGTTTTCTCTTCCGACCATCAGTGTGCTTGAATTTGGAGGTGTGTCAGCTTCTCGCCGTTGCTTACTTCTCTTTCTTCAGCGTTCTCGGGTCATGCTGATCGCCATGAGACATGAACTGGGTGGTCAAGAGCAGGTCTAAGCAGTTCCCCCATAGCTTCATCTCATAGGCAGTTGGCAGTGGCCACAGCTGTACTCTTAGTTCTTCCAGGAGAGGGCAGTCCTGCAATCCATGCTATCTCTTCGACAATCAATCGGGGGTGTGTCTATTTCTCGACTTTGCTTACGAAATCTCCTAACTCCTGAGGTTCGAGCCCTGCCCTAACCTTCAGCACCGACCCTAAAGGGAAGTCCCGTGATCTTGCCTTTAAACTTGGCACAATCTCTAATCTGAGCTTATGCATACTTAGACTGCCTGACATTGGCACCGTATATCTAACTGGTTAACTTCTTTCATAGGTAATATTCCAAGGTTCTAAAAGCTTGGTTTAGAGTTTGGGTAAAGATTAGAAAAAGAACATAAAAGAGGCAATCCTAAGTTTGCTCTTTCTTCCTTAACCCTAATCCTACCCATAACCATTCTGCCCATAACCCTAAATCGAGTATAAGGTAAGAATCCCAGGTTTTTGCCTGTGACATTTGCCACGGTTCGTGTTCAGTTCGAATTCAGTGCAGTGCCGTGTGCGAAAAATGCAATCCTCTGTTTCGGAAAAGTCATATCAGTTTTAACAACCGTGTAAAAAAAATAAAAATAACAACAAAATCAAGGAAATATTTATTATCTATTCTGCACTGGAAGGGCGTTTTCGTCAATACATGATCTTATGCTCTCAGAAATAAGTCCCGTTGTTTGTGACATTCTGCATGTTACTGTAACACAGTTGTAAAGCAGCGGCCGTTGATCGTCAGGGTGGAAAGACAAGCCTCAGAAACAACTGGACACTGCCTAGATTCTCATGGACTTTATTCCAACGACGTTTTTATATCAATTTTCTTTACCACAATGTTCAGACGGACAGTAAACGCGTGATCTGCAGAGTGTCTATGCAGTATGAAATGTTTCGCTCGTGAACTTCAGATAAAAAACCAACAACAACAATATATTAACAAAAAAAACAACCCACAGCTCTTTGATGTAAAGTTTTCGCTTGAATTCAAATTTTGTGAAGTGTCCCATCATGCCTCTCTTTTCCTTATAAACCTCGGGTGGGCCTTTAATAATACACTCTTGCTATTAATAACGATGTCATTTTCCAACAATTTTTTTTTCAATCTCCGGTAACTCTTTAGCTTTTGGTGACTTAATCGTTTCACTGTTATTTTTACGCTGTTCGCTCGTATTCATGCAGATACCCAATAGCACTAGTATAACAAACTTCAAGGCTCAAGATTTCAGGTCTTTTATTAGGCTCTAGGCCAATAACATATATAATTTAATAGTTTATTTGGAACCTACCCCTTTACAGCGGGAGCCCCACTGGCCGGGGCAACCAGTGGGGCGTCCAGTAAAAATCACGAAGATCACAACAGTTAATTAAGATAGTATATAATGTTTGTACATTGTCACATTGTTAGTTAAAGAAGAAAAATCACAAGTTTAAACGTAATTTTCTTTTCGCCCAGGCGCCAGAAAGGAAATGTTTGAAAGCAATATCAAAAGTGGCGCATATGTTATCACAGTTTGCATCTTGGCCTAAAACTTCTTCACCCAGCAGAATAGCTTGCTTGGAAAAGAGGGGTAATGACATAAAACTTTCAAATACATGGGGGACGTTTAGAAGATTATGCTATAAAACATTCATCATTTTTATTCTTTCTTCAGTGTAAACTGGGCATAGGAACATAAAATGGAATAAGTCTTCATCACCATTATCACGCAGTTTACATTTAGCTGACTCTGACATAATATGTCGAATGAATAATTCGTTTTCGAGCCCAAATGTGCCAGTTCTAGCTCTAAACTTTAAAGTATTTACATAAAAATCAAGCCTACTTATCAAGTAGCGCTCGAAATGTACATCTGTATTTATATGTGTGTACATCGAAAGAGACTGCTTCCATTGCACTGTTTCGTTCCAAATAAGATTATTGTGGGATCTGCTCATATTTTTAAAGATTGGTAAAATAGTGACATTATTTGCAGAGTTAAAGGTAAATTCGAGACCGCATTCCATAAGAATGTTATAAATGTATTTTAAATAAGGCCATGACGAAATTTTATCATTGCAAAAACTGGTCATCATTTTATTGAATACAACTTTGGCAAGTCTCTCTTCTGGCAATTTCCTCAGTCTATCAAAGTAACTTATGCGTCTACAGTTAAGGATAGAAGTGATAGTTTCCCATCCCAGATCGCCGAGGACAGCTTCAGATGCAGGCCGTAGGTTATTGTGTAAGATCATTGTCCCCATCTGATACTGCATGGAATTCAACTGTTTGGTGCTTGTCTCAGTGTCATTAAACCACACAGCAGAACCATGAAAGATGGTTGGTAGAGCGACAGACGACCATATTACATCGCCGATGCTTGCACGATTGAAACTAAAATTTTAGATTAATGTACATCTTGTGGCATTTTTAATACTTGTGAATTTTTCTTTCAGAAAAGAAGTAACATGAAAATGGTCCTTTAAAGTTCGATTAAAATATATACCCCGGTATTTATACTCATTGCACTCTGAAAGGAGTTGATCTCCCATTTGCCAAGGGCGAGTTTTATTCAAACGTTCGCAAACTACAAGCACTTTTGACTTCGAAGGGTTGAAATTTAGGTTCCATCGTCTACCGAATTTATAACATATGTCTATGGCTCGCATCAGCTGTTCCTCGTCTGGCAAGGTGAGTACAATGTCATAAATTCACCAGATAAAGCACAGGAAATAAAACTCAGGAAATAAAAAAAAATGAAAGAATAAAGGCAGAAAGAAAAATGGAAAGAAACCAAAAAAAAAAACAACATACAAACATTTGATGCACAGTTACTTCCCTTCCTCACTATCCATTGTGTCACATCCAAGTTTCTGTGTCTTTCGTGCCTCATCAGTTTCGCGTCCTCCCTCATACAATCCTCTATGTTACTTCTTTTCCACACTCATTGACTCTTATTATGCCAACTTAAAGATCCAGACCAAATTCACTGCGGCGGCAAAATATCCCTTCTCCCAGTAAATGTAATGACAGCGACTACGTTATACCGAGTAGCGAATAGCGACTTTCCAAAGAACACAACACAAGAAAGTGGATTTATTCAGTTTCATAAATCTCATCTATCAATCCGCGAAAGAGTTGAATATCATAGAATTCCGCTGCTACTATCAATAACTAAATAATTTCACAAAAATATTTTATTTTGTTTTATCATTTGTTTTCCGATCTCCGGTTATTCATCCGCATGTGATGGCCTGAACGTCATTTCACTCTTATTTTTGCGCCACTCGCCCGGGTTCTGGGGGCCTCATCTCTCTGTTGAAATGCTTGT
>JAWQUT010000329.1:478383-491075 GCA_033807755.1 Ellobium chinense
GCAAACAAGTAAGACTTTTTGTCCAGGCGTTAAAGATATAGTAGCACACCGAGTATTTTGGAACGAGCTATAGCAGTTGACCAAAGCAGAGATACCTCATAATTTACATTATATTATATAGTCTATATATAAAACGATACATTTATCTGTTCTTGATATTTCTTTGAATTTTTCTTTAAATACTTTATAAAAAAGCTGAAATATATCTTTATGTTTTATACAGGTTTTGCTTCGTTATTTAATTAATAAATGAGAGGATATATTACTGCTATACTTTTAAGGTAAGAATTTGCATACATGTTGGGTCTGTCATATCGTCCTGCTAATTTCACATTTGGCTTAGTCATTTTTTTGTTCTTTAAGAAATCGAGCGTCTTCAACCTGTTGCACAAAGCAAAAACAATGAGGCAGATCTGTTTAGCTTGTATAATTGGGACATAAATAACTCTTCAAAACACTTAATCGTTTTATCAGGAAAAAGTAGATAAATTGAAGATGATAAACAACTCAAATCATTAAACAAAATGACTTCGATATATGTGGAATGAACGTGACGATATAGAGAAGATTTTATAATTTTGTTTTGCGAAAAGAAACTGACGGACGAGGAGGAGAAAACCTGGGACAACAATCCTGCAGTGAGTCGTATGAAGGAGATGGGCATGGTGAAAGGAAGTACCAGGAGCGGTATGCTTGCTAGAAGGAACAGACCTGTCCTCAGCCAGGTGTCAACCGTCACAATTAGATTGTTTTCCTTAAGGAGGCTTTTGGCATGGGAATCGGAGCGCCTATGGACATGTCCGGAGGGCTATGATAATGTTTACGGCTACACGTAATAAGTAACACGTAACAAGTGGTCCATTTGTATCAAATTTTTGTTAATGGCAGAAATTGAAATTAGATATTTTCAGCTCCATCACGTGACCTAGGAAATCTTGCTCACACGTTTGTTTGTTTATATGCTCTGCTCATGTATGATTACTCGTCATTTATCAAAATATCCTAGCAATCCCTAGATCACCTGATGTAACTAACCCGTCTGAAAATACCTCATTATCAGCATTCGTATATAAAAAAGAAAGAAATTATGGGTAAGTGATGACGAACTATTGATATGTTTTAACTTTTATAAGGTTGATAAGATGACTTTTGAAATGTAAAACTTATCTCTAATTGCGATGTTCTCTTAATGTTTGCCAGAACAATAATAGATCAAACACTTTTTCACCCAGTAGAAGAATATACACAAAGATGTTACAAGATATCAGAAACTTGATCAATTCCAGGAACCACTTAAGCCTTATTCTGACTAGCTACAAGACGTATGGTAAGTATAGGAGCAAATGTGTTGTGGCGACGCTAAATAGTGGAGTTAGTATTTGCTTTTAGCAAAATAGAATCTGCTTGATGATGGAAGTCACTGCCCGACGAGAAGATATTTTTACTTTATCACACTAAAAATATTGTTACCTAAAATTATAATGCTTTGACATTGTCAGGCAACTGCTGTGTCGCTGTCTGTATAATATCAAGCACAAGTTGTACAATAAACGGTGAAAAGCAAAGTGTGTTTTTAACAGAAGTGTGTACCATTGTTGGCGTAAAGATAACTAAATGTGATGGGTGCCCTATGGTAATCTGTTTGTTGAGTGTTCTTAAAACTAAATATGATTCTGCCCAATGACACAAAACTTTCTGAAAAATGTATAATGAATTTATTAACAAAATAGTCAACGTTTCGTGTTAAACACTTTTTCAAGACTGACAATGCAAGTTTAAGACATACAAAGTAAGGCAAGTGAATACATATCCGAGAGCCAGAAATAGAAACAGGAATAGAGCAACTGAAAGGGATTGAAATATGTTCATTGTCTGAGTTATTTAAAGCAACGGTATACATAAACATACAGACAAAATCACACTATCACACACTCATGTACCTGCATAAATACTCACTCACTCACTCACTCATTCACACACACACACACACACACACACACACACACACACACACACACTTACACACATACACACATGCACTCATACACTCCCACATACCCACATGCGCGGGCGCAAACACACTCACATCTATACTCCTTTGCACACACATGGACATTGCATAAACATATCCATATGTACCTTCTACCCTTCATTGGTCCATAATGTGAATGCCCTCGGAGCAAGAGTTTCAGGTCAGGGGGGAGTATGGATACCAATCTCCATTACTAAGAATAACTGTAAACAGAGACTGTGCTCCCACGCCCCGAGCGGAGACGCCTGCTCTAAGAAATGCACAAGAAACGTTCCATCCCTATCCCCTTTCCCTTGTTCTAGTGACCTGTCAATAATTCCTAAAGTGATGCCTGCAGAAACCGATATTATTGCATGATACATATAGACAACATTAAATGAAGAAAAAAGAGAAGGTAATTTGGCATACTACAGCAACAATAAAGTAAAAGTGTCTCGCTCTCTCTCTCTCTCTCTCTCTCTCTATCTATCTATCTATCTATCTATCTATCTATCTATCTATCTATCTATCTATCTATCTATCTATCTATCTATATCTGGCCGGTAGAGAGGCTGAGAAGTAGAGCATTCATTTATGTTGCGAACAGTGTCGGGTTCCAGAAGTGCAGGCACCGGATTTCTCCTTGTACATATTTTGCCTTGTTTCAGAGACATTCATTTGACGGCGGCTGACGTTCAGGCCTCGTCTCTGATATAGCCATAACAGTGCCAAAAGGGACTTTAAAACCTAACTTTAGAAAAGAATACGCTTTATCTCTCTCTCGATCGCACGCAAGAAGAAAACAACAACAACAACAACAACAACAACAACAACAACAACAACAACAACAACAATAACAACAATAACAACAACAACAACATGTAACCTTGGATACCTTAATGGGTTGGGATGGTTCACGAAAAGTGTGTAATTTAGATCTACTACTGACCACATCAAAATGCACAATCAAGTCGCTAGTGGAATGCACTGGCAGCATACTAAGTATGCAGTTTGAACAGAGACGGCTCAGTCCCTTCTACCGTACTCTCTTTCTAGAACGCAATAAAGCCCCATCCTTTCCAAACACCTCTAACAGCAGATCATGATCAAATTAATTCAACGATCTTCGCATTAAACCGGCCCGGTTAACCTGACCCTACTTCATACCTTACTTTGAACTTGGCCGGTCCTATGCGAAGACCGACGTTATTACATTATTGCGATGTTATGTCAGCGGTGTTTCCATTATCATAATACCTCAATTCGGAAACAATCGCGTACGGTAAAAACGAAAAAATATTGAAAGTCGCGATCACCTTGTTTCTAACTTAGTTCTATTGTGCAATAACCTGTGACAGTTTTTGCTCCAAATGTCATACGGTGCCCCTTAATTACTGATATAAATGTCTCCCTCTCTCTCTCTCTCTCTCTCTCTCTCTCTCTCTCTCTCTCTCTCGTTCTTTTTCTTTGTTGCCATCTCGATATCTTTAACCCTTTCACAGACTTAAACTCGAGAAATTTCTTGGGCCTGTGATATTATAATTTAATAAGGAAAGCTTTTTTATTTCTAATATTGTTTATTGACACAGTATTGACCCTTCCTGAGAAGCAAAAAATGGACTATGTTTATAAAGATTTAGAAATGTTTAGATCCTCGTGCTTTCATGTGAAGAATTAATATGTTATTCCTAACAGTGAAGGGGTTAAGCAGTGCAGAAGGCACCTATTCTTTCCCTCCTTCCTTCATAATATTTCATAATACTCCCATGGACTGTAAATTAAGGTGGTGGGGGAGGTATATTTCTCCGGCCTGGCACCAGGCGGATCATACATCCGCACCTGATTATGTCACTGAAAATCCTATTCTTACAGACCACTCCCAGAGTACTGTATTTGAGAATTAAATTCAGATGGGTTAGGCTGATCACATTTATATCCATGGATCAAGATGCTGTAGGCCTACATCATAATGGGTGAACTTTTTATTCTTTTGTGAGAGTCTGCATGAGCCAGCTCAAAAGTAAGGAAGAGAAAAGCACAAGCGCTCAGCGGCCTCAGAGCTGAATTATTGTGTCCACTGCTCACTGTTCAAACTGGTTAGCCTCAAAGCTGTAACTCGGGTCACACCATAGGCTATGGGAAAATAACACATTAGTAATTTACAAACCTTATTTTAGTCAGTAGGCCTACTTTGTCATGGCATTTGAATGAGTGTTGCCTGATTCATCATAATATCAAGTATTATCATAGTACATGTCCTCAACCAGGGATAGATGTAAGATCCGCGAGGCCATGAACTGGAGAAAGGTGCGGACTCTCCTTACATTAACAAATTAATAAGTAATGTATCAAAATTTACTGGTTTGGAGTCAGGGCCGCCTTAAAGGATAGACAAACTGAAATTCAGCAGCTGCTTAAGGCTCCGTAATGCAAACTGCAGGAAACAAGGAAAGAAAGAGTGCCCTTTGCCCGTGGGCTCTTTACCGGTTATTAAGATTGACTAGCCCTCATCAGTGGAGTACCGTAGAGTCTCTGATCCTATTTCACACGAGAAAAAAGCTCCCTGTGGCATGATGTCTGCAGAGCGAACCCCAAATTGGCCCCCTCATGACTTACAATGAATGATGTTCATCATGTCATAGGCTCGCTGGTTCCATCCATCTGTCCACAGGTCCACCCTCGAAGGCGGGAGATCGGCTTCGCGAAATAACTGGTCGCTGTAGAGCAAGAGTGGAACATTCCACATTTGCTGTGTTTTGAGAAACTGAGGGATGAAGTTTATGTTGCCACTGAGTTATAGGCTAACGACTTGTGAAAGAGAAAAGTTGGTGTTAGAAGTCCCCACAGGCCAAAAATAAAGCATTTTAACTGATTCTTTACCGCCAAAATCGCAAAAATGTGGGATGATCCACTTTTGCTCCACGGCGACCAAGAATTTGAGCATTAGCAATGGAACTCTTTCCATCGTAAGAATTACTGCACGTTAAACGCTACTAAGATTACACTCAGCACCGACACACTGATGTAGTTCTTATGATGGTAAGCGATCCCATCGTTAATGCGCAAGCTCTCAAATGTCTCTCTGATGGCATAGCTTTCTTTGGTGGGCATCTGGCCTATTTTGCCACTGATCTTGAGAAAATCGCTCTTATGTCAGTCTGGGTGGAGCTCCGCCAATAGTCTTTGATTTACTGCAGTCGCTGGAAATGTCTGTTTTCTTTTATGGCCAGATCTTTGCTTTATCACCGACCTCAGAGATTGTCGTGCCATCTGAGCCCGTATACTTTACCTTAGAATGGCCTCACTTTGTCTCTGTCCTGTCACCAGCTGAATCAAGACCTTCGTCAAGCCGAAGAGATGTCCTGTATATAACAATGGCGCTAAAAATACGAGCATTCAAGATTGTCACATAATTAGCATTTGCTTTGTCAAGTTAATGTTACGGTGAAATAGAGATATTCTAATTGCCATTTGGCTCTTAGCCTCCGGATGAATATTATGATTAACAGGAAAGCGCACCGCTCTATTGTCGACATGCTCATGTCGGAAACACCATATCAGTTTAACAGAGGTGTAAAAAAGTAAAAATAACAAAAGGTCAAAGAAATTTTTATCATCAATATTACATTGGACAAGCCTTTTTGCCATTAAATTTCACTCATATACCCTCAGATGTATGTCCCGTTGTTTGTGACATTCTGCACATTATTGTAAAACTGGTAAAGCTGCGCCATCAAATCTCTACGGTGGGAAGGCAAGCCTTGGCAACAAATGGACCCTGTCTAAATTCATAGACTTCACATTTTCATATCTATTTTCTTAACCCTAACGTTAGGATGAGTTATCGGTAAAGTATCTTTGCGGTATGAAATGTTTTGCTTGTGAACTTCGGAAAAAATTAGCTCTCCGATGTGAAACGTGCGACTGAATCCAAAGTCTGCGAGTATCCCATCATGTCTCTCCTCTCCTCTTATATCCTGGGCGGACATTTAGTAACACTCCCAAACACTTCCAATAACAAAATCACTTCACATTATAGTATATTTTTTAAAAAAAATCTCCTGTTACTCTTTTGCATTTGTTATTCTTCCGCATTTGTTACTCTGCCGCATGTGTTACTCTGCAGCATTTGTTAATCTTCCGCATTTGATGTCTTAATAATTTCACGGTTATTTCTAAGCCTCTCGCCCGAGTTAATGCAGATACGCAATATGTCGAGTATTTAAAGCTTCAAGCTTTAAGCCTCAAGATTCAAAGTCTTTGTCGGGTTCTAGGCCAATAACACAGTTTCAGCAAATAAAGCACAGGAAATCAAAATTAAGATGGAGGGAAAGAAATGAGGAAAAAGAGAAAGAAAGAAATGAAAGAAAGAAAGAAAGAAAGAAAGAAAGAAAGAAAGAAAGAAAGAAAGAAAGAAGAATAAGAACGAAAGAAGAAAATAGGCTAGAATTGATGCACCAGTTACTTCCCCTTCTCACCATTCACTGTCTCATTATGGAAGTCTTTCGTGTGTCATCATTCTCGCTTCTTTTTTCATATCATCTTCTATGTTACTTCTTTTCCGAACTCATACACTATTACTAATCCATAGGTAATAACCAAATGAAATTCACTGCGGAAATAGTAATCGTGGTGGCAAAATATCCCTTTCCGAGTAAGTGCAATGACAGCGAATGCATTACACCGTGTAGCGCAAAGCAGCTTTCCGAAGAATAACCCAAGAAAGTGAATTTATTAACTTACGTAAATCTCACCCATCAGTCTATGAAAGAGCTGAAGTTTACAGAACATGTTGTAATTCCTAACAGCGAAATCATTTCACAATATTTTTTTTTCTCTCAGTCTTCGGTTTTTCATCCGCGTTTGATGATTTGAATATCATTTCACTGACATTTTCACGCATCTCACCAGGGCCGTCTTAAGTATTTCGGGGGCCCTGGGCACTCAGGCCCCACGGGGCCCCTTACCTTCTTGATACAAAGTAAAAGGTTAAGTCTATAGGCCTACCATGTGTCTGAAAAAATNGGTTTTTCATCCGCGTTTGATGATTTGAATATCATTTCACTGACATTTTCACGCATCTCACCCGGGTTTTAGGAAATAAAAGGCGTCATATCTCGCTTGATAAGCCCGTTCCGCAGCTCCCTTCTTCTAAAAAAAAAAAATGCAGTGATAAATTGATCGAGCTGCGTCGAACTTTCATGACATTACTAAACTAATAAACTAGACTAAAATTGTATCAGCACGACATTTAATTAAAAGTGTTTTGGTTTTAATAATTCTTCTTTGTTTTCCATGCTTCTTTTTCATCATATTCTTCTTCTGTTACCAGTAATGACGAGGATAATAATTATGATATTATTCATAAAAATGATAATAATAATGAAGACGAGGCTCAGGCTTTGAAGCGCTAGGTTCAGGCTTGGCCAGGTCACATGATTTCGTGTCCAAATTACCTTCACGATCACGAACATCCTCAACTTCATCAAAAATATACAGTATCACTGCAGTTTTATAGAACCTGGTCACTGACAATAAGACAAAGTCTTTCACTGCCTTTAGCCAAAGGTCCATTTATTTATGGTACAAAGACAGGTGGACAAAGGAAAATGTCAATGACAATGTTTTCGCTTGACATGGAACTGAGGAGGAGACAGGTATCCATCACATAACCTTTTATTCTACTTCTTAAGGATTCTGTCGTTATGCTTCACAGATGCGACCTCAGAGATAAATACTGTCCTTCATTTTTTTTTTTATCTATAAAGTCTATCTTAGTTACAAGTGTAGTATTTCTGTAGACACATGTCGTGTCATTTTGTACAGGCTTGTGCTTAAACTGTCACTTAATTCGTCTTTTACACTGCCTGGCAATATTAAGTGTGCCCAGTGGAATGAAGAGGCTGGCCGACTGACAAAATATGGCAGCAGCACACAGGAACAACCGATTCAGCAAGTATTTTACGGGGAAGCACAAACCCACATCAAACAAAAGTACTCTAGAAACACCCGGACAATAGAACACAGCCCACCGGCATACGATGAAATGATCCTTCTTCGCTCATAATTATTTCCACAAACTAAGACTGGCACATACAGATGAGTGCACCTGTGAAACAGGTCCACAGAATGCTGATCATGTACAACAGTTCTGTCCCTAGCAACAGGAAGCCCACTCGTGCCCACAAGGGACAAATTCGGCAGAAATGCGCTGGATGCAGGAAGGATCCTCCGAAATGGTGGCCTTCTTTGGTTAGACCTGGTTCAGCTTTTGAAGCAACTTTTCATGCGGGCTACGCAGAAGTAAAAGAAAAAGAAGAATGTGTCCAGTGTGACAATTCATTTTGAGTCAAAAGGAATATATATTTTAAAATTACAACTGGACCATTTGGGTCCCTAAGTTTATCTCATGACTTTGACTATCAGATTCATAAGAACAGATAAACAACGGAATCCGCGAAAGCGGGACGGCTGCGGTGTGACAAGTCGTCCTGCTTACGCCGGAGCCCCTCTGTAAGTGCAGATGAAGAGAATGCAGATACACAAAATCGTGGCGCTGAAGATACAACATCAAGAGAATGAAATAAATAAATTTAACTGCACCTCGAATTCTTTAAAATTCGCACACATCAAAACCCTTAAAGATAACAATAATCAAAGCACGATAATTTACAATTATCTCCCTGAAAATGTAAACAATGCAAGTGAATGATTGGTTACAGATGAGCATAGGTCACACAAGAGTTTAAGCCAAAAATCGACCGCAGGACTTGGCTTCATCTACTGTGTACATATTTTCTTTTGTTAATCTGCATATCAAGATGCAGCAGAATGACAGGTTAGAAAGCTGTATTTTCATGAAATGATCATGAGAAATGGCATGTCATGGCCGGAATCAATAGATGAATGAGGTATACAATCTGACTTTGTGTCGTCAGTCACAAATAACAGAGCTAGTGTCAAAACACATTAACCATGTTGGTATGGCACTTGCTAAATAGACAGTTTTTAGGTAAAAAATCGACAAGTGCTTAACTCACCTAAACATTAGAATGCACTTAATATTTCTGTCGTAACCATATTTTAACGTGCCTATTTATCGTGAGGGACAGATAGTCTAACGGTATTCCCACATTTTATCATAAGTATATTTTAAACTCATAATTTAGCACGTAAAGATTTGCTTTCAGAGAACCAGTGACAACCATTGTTTCCACCATAATCAGGTGCCAGATCTTTGGCGTTATAATCTTGTCCACAACAGTAAAATTACACATAAAATATGTTAAACGTAATAGTTTGTGCTATGAAATTTCATAGAAAAATCCATGACACACCAAAGAATAAGATCTTAAGTCTAATTTAATTACTTGGTGACTCAGGTCCTCCTTCAGGTGGAATCCCTCCCCCCCCCTCCCAAACTTAATAGATCTATTTACGTGAGCAATTATCAAGACTATTATGTTATATTTAGCGAATCTATAAAGAAGCAGTGGCTGAGCTCTGAAATTCTTCATAGAAACAAAACATGTGGACAAAATGACCTTTTCAGGAGGACTCCTTCCCGAACTTCGTGGGCATTTGATAGCTCGTGAGATAAATTTTAGTCAGCGACCATGAATAGTGCTCCACACATCACCACAGCCATCGTGCTAACGAGGTCAGCTGGTATAGTCAGTGATGAAGCAACACAGATTTCCAGCTGGGTTTTCTACCTACTTAGTGAGATCGTCGCCATATTTGGTGCAGGGGCCAACATCATCAACATCATTTGCTTTGCCAGACTAGGACTCAAGGATCCCATCAACGTCAGTTTCTTAGGTACATTGAAGTTCGATTATGTTGTATAGGTGTAACCAGATTTTCTATTTCTTACATAGCTTAGACTTACCGTATGTTTAGAAAACAACATAATGAGACTGAGAAAAATTTATGAAACAGAAAGTAACATTATCGAGACAGTGTTCTACTTGAATTATATTATATCCATCCCCAATGTTCTTATAAGGAAATTTGTTTTGGATATTTGGAGGTCTCCAAAAATTTATGGCAAACACTCCTTGGGACTATTACAAAACAAATCAACCTTATCAAAAGGGCACTGCCCAATAATTTGTGGGGAATAGAGCTTTCTATGGTGAATAGTCTTGAATGTTTTGGAAAGGACGATATGTATGGATGACTGAATCGAAGAGCAGTGATTATATAAATGGCTGAAAAAGACTTTATAAAAAACCGTGGGATTTTTGTAAGTCATCTGTATCCCTTGTAGAAATCCAACAAACCCTTGTTTAAAAAGAACCAGCTTTCTTTAAAACAGTATGTGACCAATAATTTATAAATATTGTTAATTATTATCAACCCCTGTGCAGTTTTTCAAGTGTATAACGGGCTGCTCTGAAGGAGCTACATACAGAGAAATGTAAGAAATGTAAATTTCCGGAACCTGTGGCAGCCTAGTCTTGACGATAAGTTGGATAAAAACTAAGCTGCAAAAGAATGTTGAAGATTTTTTTAAACTCAAGCATTATAGGGCAGCTATTATTCTCTTTATTATAAGTTAGCCTTAAGTTATAAAGCCCATTTAAAGAAACGACCACAATATCAGTTTGATTAGTTTGCTGCCTCCTCCAAATTTATTATCTCTTCAATTCCAGGGTTAGCTATCTCTGACTTGGGCAATCTGGTATTCTTGCTGTGGACGTGCATCTGTCTCATTCCCGGCTTCCAAGAATTCAGAGTCCCCTTTGACTCCGTAGAATTCCAGTATCTTACTACTGGATGGCCTCATGTTGTCTGTACTCGTGTCACCAGCTGGATCACTGCCCTTGTCACAGTGGAGAGATGTCTGTGTATCATGATGCCATTGAAGGTTTGAAAAGGGAGTAGGGATGTGATCTAAACGCAGGAGACGCAAGAAAGTCTAAAACTCATTTAAGATTTTATGTTGGAATCACCTTTAGAGCAAGGTTCAAGGACAGTACATGCTGCAGAATAAAGTTTTTAAAAAATCCGAACATATAAATGGGGATTAAGATCTAAATCACATCAGGTTTTTTTTTTTTTTTTTGTCATGGAGTATGGTCATGCTCACCTGATATTACAACCACTAGATCTATATTTTGATGGTTGAGAGCCGCATGCTATTCCGCCTCCAGGAAAGATTTATGCAAACGTGTATTCTGGATGAGATCTTTGTTCTGTGAAGTGCTTTGGGCCCTACCCATTTACTTTGTTGAGATAGTACTATCCTGCCTATCAGTGTCCGCGTATCATTTTAAATGTCTGGAATGCTGACAAGATTATTCTCCTTGATTTAGCCACATGTGTCTACGTTACTCATGGACTCATTGATATTAAATTTCACATGTCCATGCAATCCTTTATCTCTCTCTCTCTCTATCTCTCTCTCTCTCTCTCTCTCTCTCTCTCTCTCTCTCTCTCTGTCTCTCTGTCTCTGTCTTCGCTTGCTTCTTTCCATTGTTTTATGTAGTGAACTTACTAAGATAGTGTCCTTTGTAAATATTTTGATCCCTAACATTGTATGAACTCTTAAAATAGATATGATATTAAAATAATGTCACTTTTCACTAAAGTTACACAAGATAACCCATTTGGCACACTGTAACTTGGGGGAATTTAACATCTTCCATTCAGTCAAGTGCAAGATACAATCTGCAAAGAGACGAGAAGGGATCGTTGGGGTATTTATTTTTTTTTATACTGGGGGGCCGGTGGGGGGAGGGGGGGTCAAAAACTAAATAAACACAAACTTCCATGGCACATTATTGTTTGGTGTCCTCTTTAAATGCATACTTCTCTGTCAGTTTCTGACATGATATCCTTAGAAATTGATAGAGAGAAAAAGAAATACCAAGAGACACACAGGGAGAAAAAGCAAGCTTTTTGAATTTGAATGCAGCAGGAGAACACTCACTTAAAGTAATACTTGTGACTGTTCCTATTCACCCCTACCATGAAGTGAAGACCCCACCAAAGCCCAATAGTACTATCATGAACTTGAACGAAACAGGAATATGAAAGTCGCCCAAGTTTCAAACTGAATTATGAAATTGTTTTAAAGACATGATTACATCCTTGTGATAGTGATTATATAACTAGATTCTAGACCTATACGTTGGTTTGTGTTTTATGTTTTCTTTCATATTTGCTTTTGTTTTTTCTGCCTAGGTTTTGTGTGAAGTAAACCAGAGCTAGATCTAATACTTACCAAACGATTGAAGGTTCTCATGTCCCAGCTCAATTTGCCCTTTTATTTTCGGCATCATCTCACAATTTGTTCAGTGTTTGCAAGAACCTGACTTTTGGTGTCCAGTCTAATTATCGTGTTTCATTTTTTCAAAATATCTTCACTTAAATTTCAGGTGAAATCTCTGTTTACTCCACGACGTATTACTATTACTATCATCTGGATCTTCATCCTCAACATTTGTGGTGTCATTCCGATTTACATTGTCAGCGGTTTTGCCTGGACGTTTTCTTCAGAGGGAAACAGAACCATACTGAGCGTTGTGTACACTGATCATCGTGCTACTGGAGAGCAGATTTCTCATGCCACCCTCAACGTCTTGAGTCCATTCATGTCGTACATAATAGTCGTTATTTTCACCATTGTCTTGGTTGTCCAACTCCGGAGAAAAGCTAAATGGCGACAGAAATG
>JAWQUT010000329.1:493210-520710 GCA_033807755.1 Ellobium chinense
AATTATCAAGACTATTATGTTATATTTAGCGAATCTATAAAGAAGCAGTGGCTGAGCTCTGAAATTCTTCATAGAAACATAAAATGTGGACAAAATGACCTTTTCAGGTGGACTCCTTCCCGAACTTCGTGGGCATTTGATAGCTCGTGAGATAAATTTTAGTCAGCGACCATGAATAGTGCTCCACACATCACCACAGCCATCGTGCAACCGAGGTCAGTTGGTATAGTCAGTGATGAAGCAACACAGATTTCCAGCTGGGTTTTCTACCTACTTAGTGAGATCGTCGCCATATTTGGTGCAGGGGCCAACATCATCAACATCATTTGCTTTGTCAGACTAGGACTCAAGGATCCCATCAACGTCAGTTTCTTAGGTACATTGAAGTTCGATTATTTTGTATAGGTGTAACCAGATTTTCTATTTCTTACATCGCTTAGACTTACCGTATGTTTTGAAAACAAATTAATGAGACTGAGAAAAATTTATGAAACAGAAAGTAACATTATCGAGACAGTGTTCTACATGAATTATATTATATCCATCCCCAATGTTCTTATAAGGAAATTTTTTTTGATATTTGGAGGTCTCCAAAAATTTATGGCAAACACTCTTTGGGACTAATACAAAACAAATCAACCTTATCAAAAGGGCACTGCCCAATAATTTGTGGGGAATAGAGCTTTCTATGGTGAATAGCCTTGAATGTTTTGGAAAGGATGATATGTATGGATGACTGAATCGAAGAGCAGTGATTATATAAATGGCTCAAAAAGACTTTACGAAAACCGTGGGATTTTTGTAAGTCATCTGTGTCCCTTGTAGAAAGCCAACAAACCCTTGTTTAAAAAGAACTAGCTTTGTTTAAAACAGTATGTGACTAATAATTTATAAATATTGTTAATTATTATCAACCCCTGCGCAGTTTTTCAAGTGTATAACGGGCTGCTCTGAAGCAGCTACATACATATTTTATTGCTACTTGTAAGAAATGTAAATTTCCGGAACCTGTGGCAGCCTAGTCTTGATGATAAGCTGGATAAAAACTAAGCTGCAAAAGAATGTTGATGATTTTTTGTTTATCTCAAGCATTATGGGGCAGCTGTTATTCTCTTTATTATAAGTTAGCCGTAAGTTATAAAGCCCATTTAAAGAAACGACCACAAAATCAGTTTGATTAGTTTGCTGCCTCCTCTAAATTTATTATCTCTTCAATTCCAGGGTTAGCTATCTCTGACTTGGGCAATCTGGTATTCTTGCTGTGGACGTGCATCTGTCTCATTCCCGGCTTCCAAGAATTCAGAGTCCCCTTTGACCCCGTAGAATTCCAGTATCTTACTACTGGATGGCCTCATGTTGTCTGTACTCGTGTCACCAGCTGGATCACTGCCCTTGTCACAGTGGAGAGATGTCTGTGTATCATGATGCCATTGAAGGTTTGAAAGGGGAGTAGGGATGTGATCTAAATGCAGGAGACGCAAGAAAGTCTAAAACTTATTTAAGATTTGATGTTGGAAACACCTTTAGAGCAAGGTTCAAGGACAGTTCATGCTGCAGAATAAAGTTTTACAAAAATCTGAACAAATAAATGGGGATTAAGATCTAAATCACAGCAGGTTTTTTTTTTTTGTCATGGAGAATGGTCATGCTCACCTGATATTACAACCACTAGTCTAGATCTATTTTTTGATGATTGAGAGCCGCATGCTATTCCGACTCCACGAAAGATTTATGCAAACGTGTATTCTGGATGAGATTTTTGTTCTGTGATGTGCTTTGGGCCCTACCCATTTACTTTGTTGAGATAGTACTATGCTGCCTATCAGTGTCCGCGTTTCATTTTAAATGTCTTGAATGCTGACAAGATTGTTCCCCTTGTTTCAGACACATGTGTCTACATTACTCGTGGACTCATTGATATTAGATTTCACATGTCCAGGCAATCCTTTATCTCTCTCTCTCTCTCTCTCTCTCTCTCTCTCTCTCTCTCTCTCTCTCCCTCTCTCTCTCTGTCTCTCTGTCTCTGTCTTCGTTTGCTTCTTTCCATTGTTTTATGTAGTGAACTTACTAAGAAAGTGTCCTTTGTAAATATTTTGTACATTGTATGAACTTTTAATAAAAATAATAGATATGTTATTAAAATAATGTCACTTTTCACTAAAGCTACACAAGATAACCCATTTGGCACACTGTAACTTGGGGGAATTTAACATCTTCCATTCAGTCAAGTGGAAGATACAATCTGCAAAGAGACGAGAAGGGATCGTTGGGGTATTTATTTTTTTTTATACTGGGGGGCCGGTGGGGGGAGGGGGGGTCAAAAACTAAATAAACACAAACTTCCACGGCACATTAATGTTTGGTGTCCTCTTTAAATGCATACCTCTGTGTCAGTTTCTGACATCATATTCTTAGAAATTGATAGAGAGAAAAAGAAATACCAAGAGACACACAAAGAGAAAAAGCAAGCTTTTTGATTTTGAATGCAGCAGGAGAACACTCACTTAAAGTAATACTTGTGGCTGTTCCTATTCACCCCTACCATGAAGTGAAGACCCCACCAAAGCCCAGTAGTACTATCATGAACTTGAACGAAAGAGGAATATGAAAGTCACCCAAGTTTCAAACCGAATTATGAAATTGTTTTAAAGACATGATTACATCCTTGTGATAGTGATTATATAACTAGATTCTAGACCTAACCGTTGGTTTGTGTTTTATGTTTTCTTTCATATTTGGTTTTGTTTCTTCTGCCTAGTTTTTGTGTGAAGTAAACCAGAGCTAGATCTAGTACTTACCAAACGATTGAAGGTTCTCATGTCCCAGCTCAATTTGCACTTTTATTTTCGGCATCATCTCACAATTTGTTCAGTGTTTGCAAGAACCTGACTTTTGGTGTCCAGTCTGATTATTGTGTTTCATTTTTTTCAAAATATCTTCATTTAAATTTCAGGTGAAATCTCTGTTTACTCCACGACGTGTTACTATTATTATCATCTGGATCTTCATCCTCAACGTTTGTGGTGTCATTCCGATTTACATTGTCAGCGGTTTAGCCTGGACGTTTTCTTCAGAGGGAAACAGAACCATACTGAACGTTGTGTACTCTGATCATCGTGCTACTGGAGAGCAGATTTCTCATGCCACCCTCAATGTTTTTAGTCCATTCATGTCGTACATAACAGTCGTTATTTTCACCATTGTCTTGGTTGTCCAACTTCGAAGGAAAGCCAAATGGCGACAGAAATGTACAGACTCGCTGAAAGCTGATACCATGCTTGGACGTGACCAGAAAGTAGCCAAGATGGTGGTGATGATTTCTGCACTGTTTATTGCCTGTGGCAGTCCTGTTTGTTTTGTCTACATTGCTATGATGGTGGAGCCTACAGTAGCTATGGATGGGGAAAACAAAAATATCATTTTCGTATTTGGAGGCTTATGTGTCTTTCTTGAAGCTTCAAATGCCGCGATGAATATTTTTATCTATTATTATATGAGTAGCAAATATAAGGCGACGTTTAAGCAGCTTTTCGTTCGGAAACGTGTGTGAACCTCGAGCAATGGTATTGAAATAGCTGTTATTATCCTGTGACCAAGAATATTAACTAACAGTCTGCATTTGGTGGTCATTAAAGAATGAATGTACAAGACTGAATTAGTGTGAAACGCCCTGTTGGACACAGCAACGCCGACTTTATTTGGTCACTTGAACCCTCATTGTAATCAGATCAGTAACCCAGAGATAATTTACTTACTTCACATGGTAACACCATCATTAGACCTATGATCTATTGGGCTAGCAAATCTCCACAGAATTTCCTTTAGACTGGATGAAGAATATGTATACGGCCGTTTCTGAATCATGATTCGTTTTTTTGTATAACACGGTTCAAAATAATCCGCTAGCGTTTTTCTCATATATTTCTTAAACTCTGTCACCTAACTGACTGCAATTTCACATGCCTATAATATGAGTCAATATGTCTTATCAGGGAATATCTTTTTTTTTTCTTTTTCTCCTATTTCGTGGTAAAATATTTCTTTGCAATCGTTGGTTAAAAATCGCAGTTACCGCTTGGTCAAATATTTGGATATTTTTCAAAGTGATGTAAAAGGAAAACATCAATGCAGCCCTGTCTTGTTAAAGGTAAATTAACAAATATTTTGAAGGAAACTGAAATCATTTGAAGTGTTTGGACATTCTTTTAAGATCGTTGATTTTGAAGTATAAGAATCGCGCATATTTTGAAGAGTAGATCTCAGGTTCTGCAATGTAACATAACACTTTTAACTGAACAGGGAAAAGACGCATCTTTCAGTGACATTCAAATCAAACTTTCCCAAAATCTTTCCTTCTTTTCCCATTATGCCCTTCTTTTCAACGTCAAGTTTCGTTTTGGTTCATTTTTTAGTGTTGAATTAGCCCTAAATTTTGATGTCCTTTCAATTATAAAATCTGACCTGTGTATGTAGCTTCTTTTTTTTTTTAGGCTCCTCTTTTACGTTACTTAATTACTCAAATAGCAGGAGTCCTGATCTTCTCGTCACACTGCTTTGGCAGTTACAGCAGCGTTTGCAAATTCTGGATTTAATATAATGTGAGCAGTCGGGAAATGTGTTACAGGGTCACGGGTGAACACTGGGCTCACACTTCAAAGTTAGGAAACATATTCAGGTAATAGGCATTTAAAATAAAATTGTTGTGAAGCTAGCGTCCCTGTGGTGTAGTGGTAGCACGTTCAGACTTGCATGCTGAGAGACCCTGGGTTCGATTCCCGGTAGGGAAAGGACATTGTCTAATGGTAGATTTTTCGGCCCCTCTTCTCAAAATTGATCCTTCACAGTAATTTAGTAAAATCCCTCGTGACACACTTCCCTAGATAGTCGTGTAACATCAAAAAATTATGAGACTGGGCTCACATTCCTCCCCCACAATGACTATAGATTAGAATACTATATACCTCGCCACCCGGTTATACTTGGCGAATGTCGGCAGGATGTCTCATTAAGGCCTTCGGGGAAACAGTAGAGGGAAATATTCTGTAACCCATACACAGAGACATAGAATGAAGTGGGAGGTAGTATTCTTAGAGCTAAGACAACTAAATATAATAATGGCCTCAGATTCATTGTGGACATTATCCCGAAGGAGTTTAGATATCATATAAGAATAACCTCATACTTATTGAGAACTGTTGATTGTCATGAGGACATGATATGGATATGGATAAGCGTGAGGCAGTGTGAACAATCGGGAAGGGTGTTAGGGTCATGGATGAACACTAGGCTTAAACGTGAAAGTTAGGGAACACCTTCAGATAGTAGGTATTTAAGAATGAATTGCTGTGACGTTAGCATTCCTGTGGTGTGGTGGTAGCACGTTCAGTGAGACCCTGGGTTCGATTCCCAGTAGGGATAGAAAATTTTCTAATATAGGATTTTTTCGGCCCTTTTTCTCGAATTTGATCCTTCACAGTAATTTAGTAAAATTCCTGGTGACACACTTTCCTAGATATTGTGTAACATCCAAAAAATTATCAGACTGGACTCACATTCCTCCCCCTTAATGAATATAGACTACTATAATATACCTTGCCACCCTGTTACATCTATATCGTGTATTAAATGCATAAATCATCCCGTGATCTCGTGCTAAAGCTTGTAAAGGCTCACATCAATACTGTGGAACAAATTTCACTTACTGTTCTCTGGAAACCAGAATGATATAGAGGTAGCGACAGGGGGAAAGAGAAAGAGCGAGAACACGATAGACCCAAAATCAATGTCATTTGGCGTAAAGAGTGTGTCAATAGACTACCACCAGCGTAATTGTGTCATAATACTACCTCTTCATTTGCTTCATGCACCAACATAGCAGTTCGCACAAGCCTTCCTTAGACTTTTCTCATTCGCTAAAAGTATCGTAATGCCATGATATTTTGCATTAAAGCGAATGAATGAGACTTGCTACAAAACAGAGGGCAATAGAAGTTGACTTTAAGCTTAAGGACTATGTTCACCCGACGAGTTGCAATCACAGCCATTGTCAATAATTGTATAACGTTAAGAAGGAAAAGACGTTCTTTTTAAATCGTATTATCAGGAAAAAGAAGATAAATGGAAGCTGATAAACAACTCAAATCATTAAACAAAATGACTGCGATGTGAAATGAGAGTGACGATAAATATAGAGGAGACTTTATAAGTTTGTTTTGCGAAAAGAAACTGAGGGACGAGGAGGAGAAAACCTGGGACAACAGTGAGTCATATGAGGAAGATGGGCATGGTGAAAGGAAGTGCCAGGAGCTGTTGGCTTACTGGAAGAAACAGAACTGCTCTCAACCAGTTGTCAGCCGTCACAATCAGCTTGTTTTCCTTAAGGAGGCTTTTGGCATGGGGATCGGAGCGTCTATAGACATGTTAGAGGGCTATGATGATGTTTCCGGCTACACGTAACAAGTAACAAGTGACACATTTGCGACCAGTCAAAATGGGACTAGATTAGATGACTTTTGAAATGTAAAATTTATCTCTAATTGCGATGTTCTCTAAATGTTTGCCAGAACAATAGTAGATCAAACACTTTTTCACCCAATAGAAGGACATACACAAAGATTTTAGGTGATATCAAAAACTTGATCAATTCCAGGAACCACTTGACCCTTATTCTGACTAGCTGCAAGACGTATGGTAAGCATATGAGCAAATGTGTTGTGGCGACGCTAAATGTTGGATTTAGTATTTGCTTTTAGCAAAATAGAATCTACATTATGATGTAAGTCACTGCCCGACGAGAAGAAATGTTTATTTTGTCACAGGGAAAATATCGTTGCCTAAAATGCTAATGCTTTGCCATTGTTAGGCTACTGCTGTGTCGCTGTCTGTATAATATCAAGCACAAGTTGTACAATAAACAGTGAAAAGCAAAGTGTGTTTTTAACAGAAGTGTGCACCATTGTTGGCGTGAAGATAACTTAATTGAATGGGTGTCCTATGGTAATCTTTTTGTTCAGTGTTCTTGTGACCTGTCAATAATTCCTAAAGTGAATAGTTGTCTGCAGAACCGATATTATTGCATGATACATATAGACAACATTAAATAAAGAAAAAGAAAATGTACTTTGGCATACTATAGCAACGATAATGTAAAAGTGTCTCGCTCTCTATCTATCTCTGTCTGGCCGATAGAGAGGCCGAGAAGTAGAGCATTTATTTATGTTGCGAAAACTGTCGGGTTCTAATAGCCCAGGCACTGGATTTCTCCGAGGACATATTGTGCATTGTTCCAGAGGAATCCATCTGACGGCGGATTGACGTTCAGATCTTGTATCTGATATAACTATAACCGTGCCAAAAGGGACTTTAAAACCCCACTCTAGTAAAGAATACTCTCTCTCTCTCTCTCTCTCTCTCTCTCTCTCTCTCTCTCTCTCTCTCTCTCTCTGTCACTCTCTCGCTTGCGCACACGCGCAAGGAGAAAGCAGTAGCAACAACAAAAACAACAACAACATTAAATTTATATGTAACCTTGGATACCATAATTGAGTTGGGATGGTTCACGAACAGTGTGCAGTTTAGATCTAATACTGAATATATTAAAATGCACAGTCAAATAGCTAGTGGAATGCATTGCCAGCATACTAAGTATGCAATTGAACAGTGGCGGCTCAACCCCTTCAACGGTGCTCTCTTTTTAGCACGCAATAAAGCCATATTATCCTTTCTAATCACCTCTAACAGCAGATCATCTGTGTACACAACCAAGTCGGAAGGAAAGCAATGATCAAATTAATGAGGTATTTTCAGACGGGTCAGTTACACCACATGATCTAGGGATTGCTAGGATATTTTGATAAATGACGAATAATCATACATGAGCAGAGCATGTAAACAAACCAACGTGTGAGCAAGATTTCCTAGGTCACGTGCTGGAGCTGAAAATACCTAATTCAGCGATCTTCGCATCAAACCGGCCAGGCTGACTTCATTCTACTTTGAACTTGGCCGGTCCTATGCGTAGACCGATGTTATACATTATCACAGTAAAATTGCCCTTATATCTGCATCACAGGATACTCCAGCTTATTCACGTCGCTCAGTGCCAAATACCATAATCACTCTTAGCAGTTGTCCTTGTTCTACTGGCACCCTCTGTCTCTTATCTCTCTTTGGAATATTATCAACTCTACAACATTTCTGAACACGAACAGTGGCCGTATGCATAATCCATACGTTAATTAATGTATTGCGTTAACCACGGTGAACACTACTAATGTTTTGGGAGTTTCTCGTAGTTACTGTATTGCCTTAAGTAACGTATGGATTATGCATCACAGATCGCCTTTTTTGAAATGACACTTTGAGACAAATCGATGACTGTAGGAAGTACAAGTATGAGCATTTTTCCTAGTGGTTAATATGATAGCATGTGTGGCCGTGAGGAGTTAAGTAGTTATGCCTAACGTTCACGCTATATTAAATGGACAGTTGTTATAATAGTTATATATAGTTATATCTAACTATATAATTATAGTGCGTTCACAAATGAATAAAAACAGATTTTTCTCCAATATCTCTTCTACTACTGAGTGGATCGTTTTGAAATTGTGCATGGCTTCCTAAACCAGTTCGCCTTAACAAAAACTTTTTTTGGCCCCCTTCTCCTGCATTCATTTGACGGGGGATAGACACGATTCATGCCTCGTCTCTGATATAGCCATAAATGTGCCCGAAAGGGACTTTAAAATTTAGCTTAATTAACACCTTCACTTTCTCACTCCCTCTCTCTCCCCCGATCCCTCTCTCTCTCTCTCTCTCTCTCTCTCTCTCTCTCGCAAGGAAAAGCAAGAAAAACAACCACCATCTCCACCACCATTAACAGTGCACCACCACACCACCACCACCACCACCACCACCACCACCACCACAACAACAACATCAAAATGCCGTGATTATTTATATGTAGCCTTGGATACCCTAACCGGTTGGGATGGGTTACGGACAGTGTGTAGTTTAGATTTAATACTGAACACAGGAAATGAATAGTCAAGTAGCAATTAGAATGCACTGGCAGCATGCAAGGTATGCAGCCGGACAATGGTGGAGCATGGTCTTCAAAACTTTGCAGCTCCCTCCCTCCTCTTTGTCCTCCCCACCCTTTGCCATTTCTTCAAATTACAAAATATGAACTGTAGTATTTATTAATGCTTAAGACATCTTGACAATTATTAGAGGATCAAACACTTGAAGATCTACTTCTCGCACAGAAGCTTTGCCATCCTTCCTTTAATTGGACTCCACAAAAGAGAATTCACTGGGTCTTCTGTTACGCTAAGACAAGGTTCTATGCTGAAACCGGTTCATTTTAATATAAAAAGGAATGGCACTGAACTTAACAGCCCAGCTGAGTCCTAGACGTATACTCATGCAGAACAGCACAGTACGAGCTCTACTTAGTGTGTACAAACTCCTTGCGCAGCCAAATATTAGTTCATACTAGGGCCATAAGAAAAAGCTTGGAAAGCCTATGCCTAGGCATTTAGAAAAGGCATCTATGAACAGAGCGAATCGTAATTATCAAATTTATCCTGAACCCTATTTAACTAGACTATTTAAGCCTTGAATTAGTTTTTAATATGGGTAGATCTCTTTGGAAAGCCAAATAGTCACTGCTGCAGTCCAAGGATGAGAAGTGCTTTTTAAACTACTGTGCAATATGCTGCAAAGTCGAGTCATTGGGTTGTCAGTGTTGCCACTTTGGTCATGAGATTTTCCCTTAGAGAGAGAGAGTGATTTTTATTCCTAAATTTGCTACACAAGTTCTTCGAGGAATTCTAGTAGGGGAAAAAATCTTATAATTTTACTGTTATTCATTAGAAAACCACTTTCCCCATTTTACCCTGCATTTCACGATATTTCGCAATAACTATGAAAAGCTAGTTCATCTTAAGGAAAAATGCCTAAGATTGACAACACTGCTGGTATTATGCACTGCGAAATTTAATGTGACAGGTGCTGAGCAGAAATTTAACGGCAGATTAATGTGAGGTTTGGGCTTGTCACTCCAGGGGCGTAGCGTAATGGTAGTCAAATAGTCACTGACTACCACTTCAAAAAGGAAGGCCTCACAAGATGTTAAAACGGAAAAACACAGATAGCAGAAAATAACTGAAATAAGAAAGGCCTGCGTTCATCAGCCTTATGAATTCTCAGCTTAGAAGACTGAACAAAATAAAAAAGTCATTTCACATTTTTGACTATGAAAGGCAACCCCTAAAGCCGCGCCTCTTCTACCGTACTAGTCTAGTATCATATCAAAAGAAAGGCGACTGCACCCTGACTGAGCCCCAAACGCAGTTCAGCTTGGCTAGCCCAGTAGTAGTCACTTCGAAAATTTGACTACACAGGGTAACTCGTGGGCAGCTCCTCTTCTACTGTATTATACGCACAAAATCATCACTCGAACCCAGACTGAGCCCCAAAGGCATCCCCGAGTAGTGTTAAAATTTCCATGCCTATAGGCAAAAATCAAAATGCCTACGGAAGACAAACGAGGTCAGACGACTGACTCTCTTTTCCCATTGGGCGAAATTGAATGAAGTCGTGTGTCTTAGCTAGCTAAAGCTTGCATCATTCCGGTGGCAGGGTTGCCAGACTTGGCTCTTTTGGAGCCAAATAGCAGTTATTTCTCTTTTTTAAAAAGCTCTTGGGTCTCAAATAACTGATTTGCTCTTTGACAGTTTTTTTTTTTGGTTCAAACAATCAGGTTAAAACTGACTAATTTTTCAAATTTAAAATACTTCTATTTCTCTCAAAATAGTACCTCAAATGATCGGGCTTCTGTCATAATTGCCCGATGAACACGGATAAAAAAAAATGATCCCATTTAACACTCAGTTCCTATATAATTTCGCTCTGGTGTTTGTAAAAAGATTTATGATAACTATAATACCCCACGTATATGCAATACACAAGCAGTTTGTAGAAAAAAAATTCTTTCAAGTAAAATCCTGATTCCTGTAGGCCCATTCCGAACATGGTTTGGCTCATTTTTGGCGCGTTTGCACTCAATTTGGCTTCGGCTCGCAAAACAGTCTGACAACCTTGCTCGGTGCATCTAACAATACTAACATAGGTCTAGACTAGATCTTAGTGCTGAGTTAGAACCTAGATAAATTGAGACCGTGTGTTTTGGTAAGATGAACTCAGTGGACCTCCTAACAAACGTGAATGTTGTTTTGAAAGCAGCCAATGTTGCCTGCAAGCTCTGTTTTAGAATCTCAAGAAGAAAAATAAAATAGACTAGACAAGCTCAGCTATGAACCAGACACGAACATGAAATACGATTTTCCTAGCTGATCATTAAACCTATTCCTTCAAAGACATCGCCATCATATATTTACCCACATAAAAGACTTGTCGGTTTTATCTACAGTGAGTAAACATAAAGTGAATACAATTAATACAGTGCTGTTATGGTTGAGTTAGTTGTTTTTGTCTCTGTTGTGGTTGTTGTCACGATATTTTACTGATGTTATCATGCGCTCTTGGCATAGATGGTGCAGCAAATATTAGCCGTATAATACCTCGTTTGTCTTCCGCACCAACGAAAATGTAGGATGACCAAAAGGCAACAGTGCGATGATTTGCGTGGCCAATGTGCAGATTTGCCAACCTGGTTTCGACCCCTGCGCTACGCCCCTGTGTCACTCTTGTCTGGACAACCAAACCTATTTTACAAGGGAGCAAAAGAGGGCGTACATGGTTGTGATGAACATAATAAAACAATCAGTGCGTAAAACAGAACACAATAAGAGCACCTGGGTTGGGTTTGGTATTTGTATGTTTGGAAATAAAGGTCTTTATTTTCTTTAGCGAAGTTCTACTCGGTGCCACTGCAGCTGAGTATTCGTGGACATGTTTACAGGCACTCAAGGAAGTTATATCTAAAGTTGTAAATGTGCTTTTGATGTCACGAGTGCCATTTTGAAACCTTTCCCCCGTGGCAACATATGCAAACACCGATGCACACCACAAAATAACAAATCCACAGACTAACGATTAAGTATTTCCAGGATGTTACGAAACGCAGGAGATCTATACTCTCAAAACCCAGCGATCACCACGTAACAACGGTACCAGAGACTCGCCGAAGAAGAACAGAGACGAGAATCGGGGGGNGTGGGGGGAGGAGGGGGTGTCTGTGTCGGTGAAGCCATTTACAGTAATTAATGTTTATGTAGTTTTTTTTTTTTTCAGTTCTGTGGTGTTACTAACGCTTTTGATGGGCGCTTAAATTAACTCGCCTTGTGGGTCTTTTTTATGTCGTGCCGCAAGGTCTCAATAAAATGCGGTGCAAAATTTCAAATCTCTAGCGTGATGGGGAAAGCTGCCCCAAACGATATTTTTTAATAGAAATGCTTTTCCCGTTATGGGAGATAGCTAAGTGGTCTTTAATTATTAAGGGAAATAACTTTAAATTGAGATGACAATTATTCGGTAACTTTTTTATATTTATTATACTCGAAAATGATTGAAAAATGTCAACACTGCAAGTCAGTTTATGTTCTTAACTGACATAAAATAAACACTCTGCTTCTCATAAGTTCCTTCTTAAATGCCATAAATCGCAAACCCGACATATGCCGACATGTTATAAACAAACAATACAAAATATCATCAACTTTAACAGTGGAAGTAGAGCCTTATCAAAGACTACTGACTAAAGTGTTTGATGACGAAATCAGAGCAATTTTTTTGGTATACTGCAGTAAGCCGGTATATTAAAGCAGCTGGCTCTTATGTAACTTAAGTAAGAAAATTTGCGATCTTCAGCATAACATAATCTTTTAGGGGCAAGACTAAATGCTGAATTTTATAAAAGTTGATCTAGGTGAGCAACAACACCATTTACGCACTCTGCCTCTTCTGTATTCCACATCAATGAGGGATGATATTTAAGACACCAAATATACTTTGAAGTTGTGCACAATGAAAAATGTTATTTCTTTGAAAAATTGTATATTTCCGAACAACTGAAACAAGACATGACATCTCACAATTAAAGATATGCCCCTCACCCCCCCCCNCCACCCCTCAAAAAAAAATAAATTGGACGTAATCAGTTTCTTCGATTTCTGCATTTTAGACAGATTATACTATGCATACATATATCATTTGTAGTCATAATGTAGACGACCGCCACCAATAAAGACAAACTTTTGCCTGAGCTACAATTTTAAATGACAGATAAGCACGTAAAAGATGACAAAAGCAATATTAGTGAGTTTATAAGTCGTGGTTAAAGGAATAATAATACGTGTCTGCATGCTCAGACACGAAATACCTTGGTGGGGATAGACAAGTGTCACCGCTATTAGTTTTATCGTTTCACAGAGAAATAAAACACTACCACAGTTCATCATGGCATAAAATAATGAAAATAACGTCCTATAATTATCGAGAAGTATAGACTCTACATAAGCATTTACAAATTTCTTATGTATGTCCCATGCATGTGCCAACGCTTCTCATTGCAATGATTAAGTTGCAGAATGATCACATTCAATTGGTGGTCTTTGATGTCCATTTATTATTGTCTTCTCCCAAAATAAAACTTTCAGAACCGACATTGTTTGTGTTGTTGTTATCCCAACAGTCCAGTGAATACCATCTTTTTTCTCTGCTTTCGGTAAATCGAGTGCCAGCTGTTAATGCTGCATAATAATTATATGACTAATTGTAGACCTTTGGAATGTATTATCTGCTTTGGGTTTGGATGAAATATGTACAAGCCATTCATAAATATACAAGCGAAAATGATTATACGTAATTTTATTGTAAATCTTTATCATTCGTGACGTAATACAAGTTGACTAGTTCTCTGTCTTGATGAACTAAATCTTGCCCTGGTTCGCAAGTCAGATGTCCCAGCAGACATGACTAATATTTCCCAGTCACTTGCCTCTAATATGTTTGTGAGTTCTGGTGGTATAGTCAGTGATGAAACGACGGAGACTTACAGCTGGATAGTGTATATCCTATGTGAGATAGTTGTCGTCTTCGGCACGGCGACAAATATCATCAACATCATATGCTTTCTTAAGCAAGGACTTACAGATCCTATCAACGTCAGTTTTCTAGGTAAATGAAAATTCGAGGCCCATTTTCCTTAACTGCGCATGCGACACCCGCTAGTTTTTTACCAGGGCGTTTTAAATTTTGAACGAGATGGATAATTGGTAACATACACCCACTCATTAAAATATCTCCAGAACTATCAGAGCTATCGAGTCGCCACTTCGTGAGAACAGAGACCTCGCTTTAGGCTTTTGGAAAGTAGACTCAGCTCAAAACACCCAAAATGTCGTTTACGTCCCTACGTGAGATGTGCGACGATTTATGTTGTACTTCTGTATCCTCCTCTTGAATGTTCAGAGAAATCATTGCCTACCATGGGATCCAACTCTACATGTAAAGAGTTCTTGCTGAGTAGACATGCACATAACTTTATTCAGATTTTCGAATCAGCCAGTCAGGATAAACATGTTCCTATTTCCTATGACCTGATAATGATAGTAAAGCAGGCCATCATTGGTAGTGGTAGGCGATTGTGTATGGTCGGAACTGCAAAAGTCAACCCACAATTGAACGACAACTCGTCACGCTCATTCCACATTAGTCGACGTTATTTTTTTGTTTGCTTTTGAGGTTTTGAGAAAATCTACCCTCTTTTCCTGTTGTTCTAAGCAAAACAACGAGGCAGTTATGGTTTAGGATGTAAAACTGGAATATAATAACGAGTTAAAACACGATATTTGTTTTAATAGTAAAAAAAGAGGATAAATGAAAGAGCAAAGTAATATAACCAATTCAATCATCAAAAACTTACTTAAGCAAATGTGGAATGGGCGCGACGAACTGTAGTTTAAATTTTGTGGTCAACAGACAGGACTTTGTAAGCAGTTTATTCGTCAAGGTCTGAATTCAATTTCTTTGCAGCTTGCGCAGTACAGTTTTCGTGATCATGTGGTGTAACGTACAGGCCTTTTAAAAGAAACGGCCCTATCACCAATCTGTTATAGGTAGCTGTAGAACAAGAGTGGATCATCCCACATGATGCTGTGTTTTGAGCAGTTGAGGGGTGAAGTTTATGTCGCCATTGAGTTATAAAGACTTATAAAAGAGAAAAGTTAGTGTTAGAAGCCCCAAAGGCCAAAAATAGCAATTTAACCAATATTTATAGCAAGATTGATTCAATATCTATTTATAGAATCCTTTACCATCAAAATCGCAACCATGTGAATACCATATCTTCATTGAATGTCGAATGTTTAAAGAATTACAAGAAAGATACCTACGAAGCCAGTTAAAATGCAAGCCAAATATGATTCGTTTTATTTGCATGCTTCAAATCCAAGATCCAACACAAATACTGAAATTAGCAATCTTAAGTTATCACATTCTTAAAATATACCAAACAAACATGTAACAGTACAATGCACATCTTCTGGCCATTGAACGTTGAGAGCAGCAGTAGTTATTAAGTTGAATATAAGACTAATTACCATATATGAACAAATATGGATATTTTAAAATAATGTACTATATTTTGACATGATACTGTGGTATTATGTTGTGTTTAGATAGATGGATGGATGGATGGATGGATGGATGGATGGATGGATGGATAGATGGATGGATGGATGGATGGATGGATGGATGGATGGATGGATGGATGGATGGATGGATGGATGGATGGATGGATGGATGGATAGACGGAAGAACGGACGGACGGCGGATGGATGGTTAGCTGAGTAAAAAAGGAGGGTAATTATAGTTTCTGTAATAGTATAGCAGTCTATGTAAATGCGAGGTATGAAACTAACAGTACATGTACATGTATATGGATGGAATAACTTAGAATATTAGATTGTTAAAGAATGAAAGAGTTATTGATTTGCCTATGAAACCGCAAGCGGCTAGAGAGGGAAGCGAATAAGATCTGGACAAATCAGCTACCGCTACAGATATATATGTTTCTTTCTTTCTTTCTTTCTTTCTTTCGTTACTCTCTTCCCATCTTTCTTCTTTCTTACTTTTTTTTCTTCCATTATTATGAATTTTGATTTATGCCATGTATTATCGAGAATATTGGCTACTAGCCTAAATAAAGCTTTGAACTTTTAACTTTGAACTTTGAACATGTGGGATAGTCCAGTCTTGCTCTGCGGCGACCAATTAATGTTAACATTATATAAAACCCATGACTTTGGACTTCTTCAGCTCCGCCTCTATTCATTCACAGGTTTAGCTATCTCTGATTTGGGGAGCCTGGTATTCCTGATATGGTCATGTATCTGTTTCCTTCCCGGCTTCCAAGAATCTGGTGTTCCCATCGAGCCCATGGAGTTCCAGTACTTGACCACAGGTTGGGCTCATGTCATCTGTACTCGCGCCACCAGTTGGATCACCGCTCTTGTCACAGTGGAAAGATGTCTTTGTATCACGATACCATTGAAGGTCTGAACGAGGATGCATTTTATATGTAGAACATTAAATGAAATATTAAGATGAATCAAAGAACCTTGAAAACGCTAACGTCTTAAGTCCAAACTAATTTAATTTGTTAAGATTAATATTCTTTCTTTGCTAATGATAGGAGATAGATGGACAGATGCTCTGGTGGGTTACAGCCCGGCAGACGAAAAGAGCGAAAAGACTTGGTAAATACAGCCATTTGGGAGAAATGGTGGGTCATAATTGCCAGCGCCGTTCTGCATGGCACAGATGATGAGATGGTGATGTTAGGGATGGGATCTAAAGATGATGCTTTCTGCATAACACGTTTAAAATCTACTTCCAGCTATAAAGAAGGAAATAATTAGAGGCCAAATAAATCTGCTTGTCGAGTATTATGATCGACATAAAAAATCTATACCAGGGAATAAGATATCACCTCAGATGTAAGTACTACCACTTTGTGAGTATGGAGCAGTCAATGGTATTCTTTGGGACATGTTTGTGCTTCTAGTAGATTTTTGTTTTGTGTGTGCGCTGAGAGCAGGGAATTGGGTGCAGGTAGAGCGGGGAGGGGAGAGGAAATTAACGTATATTTTAATCACTGACCCCCAGACCCATGATGTGCTTCAGGTCAAGCCCTGGGAGATTTTCATTTTGGGTTGAGACAAAGAATTTCTCTAATGTGCCTTTTGGACCTTACTCAGTGGGACAGTTTACGCTTTCGTCACCATTCCCAAGTAACGACGATTATAGTCAAGACTCTTGTCTTCTGTTTTTCCTGTAATATGCAGATCTACATCAACGTTATTTAGTGCATTTGTGTGTGAATTATTTTACAATTATACATTTTTACAATCTTTTTTTTCTGTTTGCCAAGTCTTTTTAAATATTGAATGCATTTATATCTTCTCTCGCCCTCTATAGGCTTTTTATTTAGCATTCCTTTTTTGTAGAACTTCTTGACATTATACTAATATGACCGCATGCCTTCTAAACAATAGAACTCAACATGATGCAAGTTGATCTACCATTTCTGCTTTATTGTTGTAAGCAGGATACCCCCATTTTGCGGTCATTCCGGTACCTACAGTGGAACCTCGATTTTAAGTACTCATTTATTAAATATACTTCCTTTTTGTAAAGTATGAATTTCACATACACCGATTCTTTATTCTTTAATTTTAGTCATTTTATTATTCAGATGGACCTCGTTAATAAATATACCCCAGTAAGACGTACAGTATATTTTCCATTTAATTTTATATCGACGTTCCACTGTAATTTATCTACTATAACTTTCAGGTGAAAACCATCATCACCCCAAGACTAGTTACGATTGCCATCGCCTGCGTGTTCATCCTCCATATTTGTGGTGTTCTCCCGATATATTTCACCAGCAAGTTAGTTTGGGTGTTTTCGTCAGACAGAAATGGAACAATGCTGAGGGTTATCTATAGTGAAAATCGTGCTATTATTGAACAAATTTCTTATGGCATCGTGAACGTCTTCAGTCCCTTCAGCTCATATGGAATCGTCGTGGTCTTCACTGTTGTCTTGGTCGCACAGCTCCGCAACAAAGGCAAATGGCGAATGAAATGCACATCACCACAGAAAGCTGACGCCATGCTTGAACGCGACCGGAAGGTGGCCAAAATGGTAGTGATGATATCGGCAATCTTTATTGCTAGTTGCATTCCTTTATGCATAACCTTCATGTCTATGATAGTGGAGCCTAAAATAGCCATAGACGGCGAATACAAGAACTTGCTCTTTATTTTCGCTGGTTTAAGCGCTTTCCTGGAAACTGCGAATTCGGCCACAAATATCTTGATATACTATCACATGAGCACGAAGTATAAGATAGTTTTTAAGCAGCTCTTTGCGAGGAAATAATCATGAGGTATGACTTGTCCACTGAAGTGTAAGCTATGACTAAGTTAATGCAAATACATAATTAAATATTCAGTAGTCTGCTGTACTGTGCTTGTGCTTTCACAGATTCGACACAACTATACTTCGTGCTGTCACTGGTTCGACCTAGTTATACTTCGTGCTTTCACTGGTTCGAGCTAGTTATACTTCATGCTTTCACAGGTTTTTAAGAATGTCTCGAAATAGGCTGTAACATGGTGTTGTTGTACTAACGGAAAAAAAATAGGACTGTCTCCATCACTTTTGGTACAGAAGCACCATTATCAAATCAGAGCCCCCTTCTGACGCCCTAATTATATTTATTTTTTCCTAAAGCAAGACTACATTAAACGACTTCTTTATGTCGTTCTGAGTCATTTTCTGAAGGCAGATGGGTGGATACCTGTGACCGTATGCATAATCCTTACGTTAGTTAACGCACTGCGGTAACCATGGGAAACTCCCAAAACATTAGTAGTGTTCACTAACGTATGGATTATGCAGACGGCCACTAGTCGACGTGTGAGCTACATATTCACTCGAGGCAAAAAGTAAGTGTGCATTATAAATATGAGCGTCGTGCATGAACTTCTGGGCGAACTCAAGTAAGATTTGGCGCGCAGTTGTGTTTGAGTATTGTCCATTTACCAATGCAGTTACGATTGAATCGGAATAATAAAAGGGAGATCATCACAACTTCAGCGAAATCACGTGGAAAGACCAAAATGGGCATAAAATGCAGAGATGTATGAAAAGCAAGTGTGTACTTCTAATCATGACCAACCAGAATCCTAACTGTTGAAGACACCGTGAAGACTGAGCCAGCAACATGGTGGGGGTAGCAAACAGGAAATCAGCTGCTGGATTGACGGCATAAATGGTAATTTAACAATTCATGCCTTCAAACCATTTGTAGCCAAAGTGGATTATCTACAGACCGAACGAGTTACCACCCCTGCACAACACAGCTACATCCCTCCCATGCACTTTGGAAACATGCTTTTCGATGCAACATGGACTGTCATGAATAATTCAGGTAGGATGTTTATAAATTATAAAGTAGAAAATGCCGAGGGAAGCAAACCTCTAACTCACAGCCCTGCAGTAAGACCAGTACTGACAACCTCCCATCGACAAGCTCACTGGTTCTAGACCAACAGTACTTGATGCGGTCCATGCCCATCTACATGATGTAACACGTTTACTCAAGGATCACTTTAAAAAACAACACAGTTTTATCACACAACCATCTGTCTCCCATGTCTCCGATCGAGTTTACTGTGAAATTTCGCATGACCAGTGTAGTTTGATAGGTGATGAGTCCTTGAAACCAAGTTAGAATACTCGTTTAATTGCTCCTTGCGCTTTGTCTTCACAACACGCAATGACTGATAGACAAACAAGGTCTTGGGTTCAGAACTGTTACTTACAACAGGCCTTGCTCGGTGCGTTTTCAAAGTTGTAGCATTTTATATCAGCGGTGTTTCCCTTGTCATAATACTGGAATTCGGAAACAACCGAGCACGGTAATAACGAGGAAATTTCGAAAATCGCAATCACCTTGTTCTATTGTGAAATAACCTGTTGCTGCAACAGTCTTTGCTCCAAGGTATCATAAGGTGCCCCTAATATATTGATATAAATCTCTCTCTCTCTCTCTCTCTCTCTCTCTCTCTCTCTCTCTCTCTCTCTCTCAGTCTCTTACTTTTTCTTTATTGCCACCTCGATATCTTTAACCCTTTCACGAGAAATTCGAAAAAACTTGAGAAATTTCTTGGGCCTCTGATATTATAATTTAATAAGGAAAGATTTTATTCTCTAATATTATTCATTGATACAGTATTGACCCTTCCTGAGAAGCAAAATTGGACTATATTTATAAAGATTTGGAAATGTTTAGATCCTTATGCTTTCATTTGAAGAATTAATATGTTATTCCTGGCAATGAAAGGGTTAAGCCATACCAAAGGCACCTATTCGTTCCTTCCTTCCTGCATAATATGTCATAATACTCCCATGGACTGTAAATCAAGGTGGTGGGGGAGGTATCTTTCTCCGGCCTGGCACCAGGCGGTCCATACATTCGCACCTGATTATGAGTCACTGAAAATCCTATTCTTACAGATCACTTCCAAAGTACTGTTGAGAATAAAGTTCGGATGGGTTAGGCAGATCTCATTTTATATCCATGTCTCAAGATGCTGTAGGCCTACATCATAATGGGTGAACTTTTTTTTTCTTTTCTGTGAGTCTGCATGAGCCAGCTCAAAAGAAAGGAAGAGAAAAGCACAAGCGTTCAGCGGCCACAGAGCTGAACTGTGTCCACTGCTCAATGTTCACACTGGTTAGCTTCAACTTGCTCTAACTCGGTTCACACCATAGGCTATTGAAAAATGACAGTTTACTTATTTACAAACTTTATTTTAGTCATTGGGGTCTACTTTGTCATGGCATTTGAATGGGTGTTGCCTGATTCATCAAAATGTCAAGTATTATCATAATACATGTTCCCCAACAAGGAGTACATGTAAGATAGGCGAGGTCATGAACTGGAGAAAGGTGCGGACTCTCCTTATATTAACAAATTAATAAACAAGGTATCAAAATTTATTGGTTTGGGAGGCAGGGCCGCCTTAAAAGACAGACATACTGAAATTCAGCAGCTGCTTAAGGCTCCGCCATGCAAACTGCAGGAAACAAGGAAAGAAAGAGTGCCCTTTGCCCGTGGGCTCTTTACCGGTTCATTAAGATTGACTAGCGCTCATCTGTGGAGTACCGTCGAGTCTCTGATCCTATTTCACACGAGAAATAAGCTCCCTGTGGCATGATAATGTCTGCGGAGTGAACCCTCAAATGGCCCCCTCATGACTTACAATGAATAATGTTCGTCATGTCGTAGGCTCGCTGGTTCCATCCATCTGTCCATAGGTCCGTTCTCGAAGGCGGGAGATCGGCTACGCAAAATAATTGGTCGCTGTAGAGCAAGAGTGGACCATCCCACATCCGCTTTGTATTGAGAAACTGAAGGATGAGGTTTATGTTATCATTGGGTTATAAAGACTTGTGAAAGAGAACCGTTGATGTTAGAAGTCCCCACAGGCCAAAAAAAAAAAAAAGCATTTAAACCGATATTTATAGTAAAATAGTGCCAATATCTATTTATGGAACCCTTTACCGCCAAAATCGCAAAAAACGTGAGATGGTCCACTCTCGCTCCACAGCGACCAATTGAGAATTTGAGCATTAGCTGTTTCCATCGTAAGAATTACTGCACGTTGAACGCTACTATTACTACTAAGATTACACTCAGCACCGATTCACTACTGTAATTCTTACGATGGTAAGAGATTCCATCGTTTAATGCGCAAGCTCTCGAATGTTTCTCTGGGTAACGGACTGCTCTGGCATAGCTTTCTTTGGCGGGTATTTGGCCGATTTTGCCACTAATTTTATGAAAATTGCTCTTATGTCAGTCTGGGTGGAGCTCCGCCAATAGTCGTTGATTTACTTCAGTCCCTGGAAATGTCCGTTTTCTTTTATGGCCAGGTGCCTGCTTTATCACCGATCCCAGATATTGTCGTTCCATCTGAACCCGTGTATTTCACCTCGGGATGGCCTAATCTTGTTTCTGTCCTGTCAACAGCTGGATCAAGACCTTCGCCAAGCTGAAGAGATGTCCTGTATATCACAATGGCGCTAAAAATTCAAGATTCATTCACGAGCATTCAAGATTATCACATAGACTAATTAGCACTTGCTTTGTCAAGTTAACGTTACGGTCAAATCGAGATATTCTAATTGCCATTTGCTCTTAGCCTCCGGATGAATATTATGATTAATAGTGGCGATGCCGGTCATAAATGCCACTCTGCTTGTTTGAATTGTCAGCGGTTTATAAGGCTCTTTTTGTAAAGGTTTCTCTTTTGGCCAATGCTTGTGTCTGAACACTTACTAAATAAAGTTGGATGTGTTGATGAATAGATGACCTGGGTTCCTAGGGAATTTACCTGAAGGGTTTTTTTTTTCTTCTATTGATCTCATGGCTTCGATTGAATGTTTTGTTTTAGTTCAGCCAAATTTAATTTGGACGTGGTTGTAATAGGAGGCATCACCCATAAGGAAGTGGTTTTTATCATCTTTCACATCTTCATTACAAACAATGCCCCTAGTGCACCTATGTATTACACAAGTTAGTTCGCAAACATTTTCTGCATCATAAATATAACTTTGTTCTGGGTTGCACATAAAGATGATCACGCCGCTAAAACGCAAATTTCTTTCTTTCCTATTCATGTTTCCAATCCCCTTTTTAAATGCTGATGTCACTATCTCCATTGTTGGTGAACTGCGAGGCAAAGCCGAAAAGCAAAATGGCATGAACAGCGGCACTGTATACAATGACTGACGTTGGAAGGTGACTAGAAAAAGTCTAATCTAGTCTAATGATAATTAATTCTGGGTTTAATTACGTAGCCCATTGTTCTTTGTGTGTCAGTGATAACCTGGACTGTGCATTGAAAGAGATTCCTATTAATGGTCTCTTCGTCACTGGATGCTTCATTATTCCATTTGAAGCTATGGATTGCGCTCATGACAGTTTTATGACAGGTGCAGAAGGGAGAGAACTGTGCTTGACGGCTTTTGGATATATAGAATGGAAATGGACGGGCTGACAGTGCTTGATGGCTTCGAACACCCTTCGTAAATACTGTAATTATTATAATATAATATTATAATGATGACCATCAGAACTGTCAGTAAACGCAGTTCATCTAATAATTTGTACTTACACCAGTTCTTAGATGAAACCAGATGCCTTCATGACACTCCAAACACTTCTTTTTCTTAATTTTACTAACGGGCACAGTGGTTATAATCAACATTTGAACCATCATGTTAATTTTCAAGTGTCATAACATTAATATTATAGGTCTTCATCAAACACACGTGGTCTCGAATCCAGGGCGAAATCTATGTGTCAGCTGTGCCAAGCTGATCTATCTATGAAATTTTTAAAAAAAAGTATGGTGTCATAAAATATCTAGTCCTGTGTGATCGATCTATAATAAGTGGGTTCGTGTGACAGTGACATCTTACCAGTTCCTGCCATTCTGTTTGTAAATATCAAATTACCATGTACATATCGCAGTTGATACATTAAGAACAAATGTACAATCTCCCAACGGCAATTTAATAGTGTGGTGAGGCAAATAAGGAAACAGATATACCTGAAACAGTATAATTATATTATAATTAACCCAGAGAGACAGTAGTAGAAAAAGGCAAAGCCTCACTACAATTCCATTCATAAACGTTGTTCGTTATGAGTTACAGCAACCACTTGATTTTAATTTCGCATAAAGTACTAATAAAGTTTTAAGTTGATAGTCTAAAGCTCCATGTACATAGTTTTCAGTTCATACCATGGAACGTTAGTGCACATTCTATCTTGTACAAAATGTTAAAGCTTTAGATTTTTTTTTAAAGTGAAGAGACACATAATGAAACAGCACAAGAATATGGGAAATACGATGAAAGAATCTGCTTAAGCGTAAAAAGATCTTTGACTAAGTCAAAAGCAATATAATCGTTCTGAGTAAATAACGCGACCTTAGTCATAAAAGTGACTGATACGGTATCATCATCGTTGCACATTCAGTACTTACAACGCTTTGAGTTGATAACAGGAAATTTTCACAACCGTTCAGGTATAAGATGAAGTGTCAATATTCTTAATGTTCTTCCTTTCTTGCACATAAACTTCATGAACAACAAACCCCGATTTTATGGTTACATTTGGGGAATCCACTCTTAGTAGAAAACACAAAGGCAAACTCCGAGGGTGAAGACCTCATCTGAGTTCCATGAAGATTTAGTTGCCGGTGGCCACTTTCAAATGAACTCCTCCTCTAGCCATCCAATCCCAGTTCACTGAAGATCATGTCGTCGCCAAGCATGTCAGAGCTGTCGGTTGCCATTACTTACAACGTAAACATGACTGCACCACTGCAACCAGATGTCTTGATCAGTGACGAAGCAACGCGGATTTTCAGTTGGATAAATTATCTCTTGTGCCACGTCATGGCCGTATTTGGGGCAGCTACAAATGTCATCAACATCATCTGCTTTGCCAGACATGGTCTGGAGGAACCGATCACCGTCAGTTTCTTAGGTATAAAACACCCATTGATACTTATAACAAATCGGTACGCTCGTTCCACATTTCCCGGAGTCATTTTCCTAGGTTATGAGAATTTGAGCGCTCGAAATCTTTTGCTCAAAGCAAAACAATGAGGCAGATGTGATTTAGCTTGTAAAATTGGGATAAAATAGCAAATCAAAACTCTACACTGTTGTAATAGGAGAAAGGAGATAATGGAAGATCATTGTAATATGAACAATTATTCAAAACATCCCAAAAAAAATAAAAATTAAAATGGTGGAATGAGAGTGCCGAAATTGTTCAAGTAATTTTTTAAACATCGCAGAATCTTGCATAGGCGGGATTTCTACCGCAATTTATTCAGATCATATAAAGTAAGTAATTCCATCTTATTTGTTGGAGGACCAGGCTTCCTTACGAACATAGATGCTAAGCCCATCTCTCTAAAAGCCATCCAGGAATAGCTTCATGAACGTTTCAGTGAATATCTGATTGTTATTCTGATTCTCCTGATTTTTCCTGCCAGCACACTTTGTTTCCCATCATTCCCCTTAGTCCCATTCCTTCAGTGATACCTTTGAAGATTACTGAAGAACGGTAGGCAATTTTATTTGCTCTAATAGAACCTGAAAATTAAATTCTCAGCTGCACAATGACGCCATCCCCTTCCTCCTGCCTCTCTATTTACACATATTATTACCCCTACTCCCTCCTTATCGGAGCAGGATCGCCTATCAGGTGAATTAGCTGCGCTGCGTTTGTAGTGACATCTTTCAACTAATAGCACTGATTAAATAATTTATGTTTTCCAGTAAGTTTTTGCTACTATTGGCTCCAGGCAGAGGTCCCCCAATCCTTTCCAGACTGAGTAGAGACCCTATCATCTAATTTATCCTCGATATTTTCTAATTAACTCTGGTCAACCCACAGCTTTAGCTATTTCCGACCTGGGCAGTATGGTGACGCTGGTGTGGTCAAGCGTCTGCATAATTCCTGGCTTTCGAGAGGCTGATGTTCCTTTTGACCCAACTGAGCTTCAGTATCTTGTCACAGGCTTGCCCCATGTCGTCTTCGTGCGCGTCACTGGTTGGATAACTGCCCTTATCACGTTGGAAAGATGTCTGTGCACCACAGTGCCATTGAAGGTTTGTTGGTGCAGGCTGTAGTTAGTTAGCAAGCTTGGCAATAAAGCTCATGAAAACATCGCCCATTAGTATACGTATTATAGAATTATGAAAGTAGTATAGTATAGTATAGTATAGTATAGTATAGTATAGTATAGTATAGTATAGTATAGTATTAGACAATGAAGGCGTACATGTCTGGGTGTAATACGTACACAACCCTATCCTTTGCATTCATCGGCTTCTGAAAAATATCCTGTCTGAGAAAGGAGTTTTACCGTTACCATTCTGCCTCTCGTAGTAGTCTAATGCTCGAAAACTATAGCCATGCCAAGGACTTTGGCTGGTTCTGTTCTCATAGTTCTATAGTACTACAGACTGTCATTCCATTACTCACTTTCCTTTCAAAAGCAAAAAAAGTGTATCTTACAATCATACACATCGTGTTAACTTTCCTCCCACAAAGGTCACACGGCAGCTATCAACTGTATACATACTTAGGCTGCAGACCTATCGTTTGTATTATTTTAACATATATTTAACGTTTCCATTTGTCATGTTTCCGCTTCCATCATGCAAATTGTCGTCATTGTATTCGAAGATCGTTAGATCGAGATGTGTGTTATCAGATGTATTATGTGCATAGCGAATGCATTTTGATGGAATATAGTATATTTTTTCTTCCTACTGTTGATTTTATTATAAACTTGCAGGTGAAAAGTATCATTACAGCCAAACGTGTGATTGTGATCATCCTCTCTGTCTCCTTTATCACCATTTGCGGCATTGCTCCAATGTACTACACCACACGCTTCGTCTTGGTCTTCTCTCCATCCAGGAACAGAACCGAGCTAAAAACTGTCTACACCGACGACAGAGCCTTTGTGGAGCAAATAGCTCTTTTCTTCACCAACGTTTTCAGCCCATTTAGTGCCTTTGCAGTGGTTACTATCTCCACGATTATTCTGGTCGTCAAGCTGCGAAGCAAAGCCAAATGGCGACTGAAATGCACAGCATCACAGAAAGCTGGAGCCATACTTGACCGCGACCAGAAAGTGGCCAAAATGGTGGTAATGATATCCACACTTTTCATTGTTTGCTGCATTCCTCTGTGTGTTACCTTCATCGCTATGATGGTGGAGCCGAAGATAGCAATTGGTGGACAATATAAGAATACCCTTTATGTCTTCGGTGGATTGTCTTTCCTGCTCGAAGACACGAATTCGTCTATGAATATCTTCATCTATTACCGCATGAGCAGTAGATATAGGAAGGTCTTTCGGAAGCTCTTTCCAAGGGGGAAATGACCATTCTGTTATGAGCTCAGGGGTAATATTAAAAAAAAAACCCATATACTTGTCATCGATGACACTGCATTAAAAAGTGCAGATAAGTGCTTTTGCTGAAAAGATCTTAGATTTATCAAAGGAATAAAAACATAAATATATGTCCTATAATTCTTGAAAAGTAACGACTCAATGTCTTCGCTTATTTAAGTCTGTGGTTGGGATGGAGGTGGATGAGGTGCGAGCAGGATAAAGCAATAGGAACACTATTTTCAATGTCACATTAGTTTAAATCAGAGTACTGGCAAATAGAGTAATAAGATAATGTAATTTAATAATAGAATGGAGGTGCGTAAGGCAAACTAACACATTACTGAAGGCACCTATGTCACGTTGACTCGTAGAAACAGTTGTATTTCAGCTTTGGTTGATACGTTTTTGCCCAGCCATGTGGCTATATATTATAAGCCCAAGTTCTCTACTTCCCCCCTCCCC